>JABASF010000318.1:0-47051 GCA_019776145.1 Harlomillsia oculata | reverse complement strand
GCTGTATTCTGTTGAATGTGAGTAATTGCTAAAATAACTTTAGCTTTTGCTTCAGTATCTTTAAATGAGAACGATTACTTAACGCGATTACGGCACCAGATGCTCCGGAAAAACATTTGAGAATTAGTGGATTTGAGTCAGTAGTACTTAACCTCAGACCTCAAGGTATCTTGTGTACGTTGCATTGTCGTCGTTTTCTTGTTTTCCTTTGTGAAACAAGTAGGCTGGTTAATCATAGCCTATTTGGTCTTTCTGACAGACCTCCTCATTTCCTGTGCTCACTCCTTTCTTCTGTGAACAAGAGCGTTTATGTATATATGTTTGTTTCTCCTTCTGTAGTGAGGAAAGTGCACGCAAGAGTCAATCACGAATCCGATTATGTACAGTTAAACGGTTTTCTTCTTCTTCACACTCCCTCTTTTGTGTAGTTACCAGCGGGTATTTGGCTTTTTCTCGAATATCATTTATGCTAGTTAGTAGTAAGGTTCGAAATTCATACAGAATCGTAATTGTTTATTTTGTCTTCCGTGTTTAAAAAGTTGAACACGTTACGTGTTTTGAGGTTAATTTTGGTTCCAACGTTTTTTGGGGATCTGAAGAATGCGTGATTTGGGGTCTTATTTGGCAAGTAATCGTGTCTTTAAAAGGTCAGGAGAAGAGTGTTGAAATAACAATATATATGAGTCATGAGTCATGATGCATGGCAGTGATGAAGAATGAGCTGATGATTGGCACGTGTTACTCGGTCGCATGGTAGTTCCTGTTGAAAAGGATGTTCATGGGTGAAAATGATTATAAGATATACCTACTTATTACGGTCCTTTTTTCTTATTGTAATATTTACAGGGCACTTTGTAGCCTTCAGCGTGTTTGTTATTCTCGTGGAATGAAATTGAGGTACTATTCATTAAGGTAGGCTTGCGGTGACTCCGCATGTCCATGTGTGACGGTTCTCGGGATGTGGGCCGTCAATGTGCATAGGGTTGCAGAGAGTTGTTCTTACGAACACTATGGTTAATGTTGACTGCTATATCTGTTTATTTTGTAAGTTCGTGAGAGGTTTTTGGTGGTTTCATCGCTTCTTACTGAATTTATATTATTTAGTAACTTGCATGAAAGGAGCTTAAAAAAGAAGGTAAATTAGGCGGAGCTGGCTGACAGCTTCTTCTCATGTTAAAAGATTTTGACACGCGGCCTTCATCTTACTGTAACTTTCCTGAAACACAGCACTTTACAGAATGCTGCTCCAAAGTTCCATTTTATTGAATTCTAAAATTTTCTATTTTGTGAATCGACACTGTTGTAGTGTCTTGCAGACTGTAAACGGCGAGTTAATATGTGTAAAATTCGAAGACCGAAGTTCTAATGTATTGTTATTATGACATGAATTCACCTAGCTTTTACAGTTAACATTGACGGACTATCGGATGAAATGAATCAAAGGCATATATTATTATTACTATATATATTATGCAACATTGTGATTGTGATGCAAGTTTGTTTATTTCATAATCTAATGTAATAGTGTGTTCCAAGTGTATTGAATGCGGACAAATGCAATTCATTGTATTTTCATTAATTGTTTTCCAGAAAAGTCATATTTAACTCATCATGAAACGTTCATAAATACGGGCCGGTAGTCGGCTTCATAGAAGTCCAGTGCCCCGCCCGCTGAGTTCCTACTGCTGCGGCTCCCGGGTCTTAGTGATATGTCTCCAGTTAATGATAACTGGTGCTGCTTAATTTTGGATTTCAAGAAACTAGATATCCAGCTCGAGCTTGGTGTTTCTAGGAAATAACATCAGCATAAATATACTTCAAGAGAGCCTAATTCATTCTGTGTGGCTATCTCTTGTTTCGGCTACATGCATATACATAGTCTTACTTTTTACATTGGAGCAGCAAGTTATTTTTGATGTAGCTTCTGTTCGGTAGAAGGTAGAACTTTCAAACAAATGATGAGAATGATTGAACATTTGATTTGGTTGCTTTTGTTTGTTTACGATTTTAAGAAATTCACCCTGAAAGTTGGATCGTATATTTGGTGAAGCTGATTAACGTTAGATATGAGACTGGAACCAAATTAATTGTACCCCGTTGGAGGAAATACTCTTTATTTTCATGTCATGAGGTTAATTTACAAAATACATATTTTATTGCTTTAGTTCCTACGTTTTGACGGGAGTTCTGCTTGCGCTCTGGTGCCCATGAGGCACCGCCAAACGCCGACTGTAGTTAAAGGCAATGAAATAAAGTCGAGAGTACGAATTAATGAGGATCCTAAATATTATATGTGCAAGTGAGCGAAGAAGCTGAACATTCATTATGCTTATGCTGTATCAGCTGTATATGCTACGTTCTGCTAATCTACGATAAGAACTTTTCAGTGGGCTTGGCTAAACTTACCTAGAGTACAGTGAGGACGTGAGGATTTCTGAAAGACTATACCAACCTATGTGCATGAAGTGTGTGCTAAGTTGTTGTTAAACGCAAGTCAAGTTCAAGTCAGTATGGAGAATGGAGACTCTCACGACTCTTGGTTCTTTGACTATGACTTGATGTTGATAGGTCGAGATAAATTTTCCTTTCGTGAGACACCACGCATTACTCTTGTTTTCTCAAACTTAAAATTATGAGAGTTGAACTATTCGGTATCTTTGAGTTGGTGTTGGAAGATGTATACAGTCGCCGACCAATTTATACCTTGAGTGTTTGTTTCTCTGTTGAATGATGCTTCTTTCACTTTCGTCCATTTCTTTCACTCATTTCATTGGCTCAATGTAATGCTTTCCTACCATACTGTCTTGCTGTGTTATTTTTGGCATTTTAGTTTTCTTCAACAGGATCGCCGTGTCGTGCTCTTTGGACAAATGTGAAAAGATATGTGGACGTTCCCATTGACTCTCTTGAGAGCAGACGCAAGTGCAATGAAGTCGTAGTATTATGACTAGTTGAAGTTTTTGTGCCCAAAGGATAACATTATCTTGATGGCAGGACTCACATTTGTTTTTCTGTTGCTTTGCTACGTTGAAATTGCTTGTTTTAATTCTTGTTGCATGAGCTTTGTTGCTCAAAAAGTGGCTTCCCCGACGGCAATCATTAGCTATATCAATAGGTTTGCCTTTCTATACGGTTGCCTCTTGCAACGCACCTCTCATGGCAAACCTGACACTACTATAGTCACTCGGTTATTTGCAAGCGTATCTTTTATGGACACTAGGATTGAATGCTACATACAGCCTTTGCCGCGTCAACTAACACACACGAGTTTTTATCGTTATTTCTAGATTGCAATTGCGACATCAATTAAATCGGCTTACATGCCGACGTAACAAGAAAGTTAGAAACTCGTATGAATAACGAATGACCACCTTACCGACTATCTCGTAGCAATGCACCTGCAAGAATAACTGAATTCAAATCAAGTCAAATTAAATCATTGCTCACGTCTACCAATTTGTTGCTTGTTGCAGTACTAATATGTGCTTTTATTTATTATTCGTAGTTTCGTTTCTTTCGTCGTGTAGTTTGTTTAGGGCATGCTTTAATTAATGAGAGAATGTTTGTATTTGATACCATGCCCGGATTTCGTCATTCAACGTTTTAACCATTCACGCTTTCCGAGAATGGTTATATCGATATGCCATTTGTCATGCATAGGTCATAGTCATAGTAGACTTTACTGTTGCCAAATGAAAGTCCGCAGCATTCTTTTTCGATCATTATATAGTTTATATGATATTAGTCCAGTAAAACTGGTGATCGTGCAATTAAAATATTAAAAGTTATCTTTGTGTGCATTTGTATCGAATGAAATTTAATAACTAGCATCTAACCCAGGGCCAACAGTTTGGATGGAACCATCTTGTGGCATCACATACTGAAAGAGTTTTTCAGGTGTTTTTATTTTTATCATTGCAAGTATTCCTGTACGTAATTGCTAGAAGTCTTGTGCGATTTCAGTGTTTGTAGTCGTCCTATTTGGAAATAAGAAGAGACCGGGTAGGGGAGTGATTTATTGAGCAAATGGAGTATGTTCAACGATGGGGACAAGTGATTATATTTGAGAAGGCTTCACAGCCGGTTTTTTGTCTCCTTGTCCACGAGAAGGGAAAATGAGTGGGTTGATTGCGCAAAGACAGGGCAAAAGTGCCGTCGCGATTCAAGAACTCTGGATGTCATGGAGTAATCATTCAAGGAGTGGACTGCTGTTAATTTTGCAAATACAAACTGTTACTTCTCGAACAGGGTGTTTGGTTGGAAAGGGCGGACGGCTACCTACACGCGTTTGGGCTTGTTGAGTTGCTGACGAGTGGTGACTACTAACACGAGCAAAGTAGAGTCTGAGTTTGAATTGAATGGACTGACATGCTGACTGAGTTGGTTAACGTGGGTCACAGATTGAACAGGACTTAGTTTCCTGTGACTGCTACCCATGAGCCTTTCTACATGCAAGTCCCCTGCTGCTACTTAATTACGTGAACTTTATGTTAACCTGGATATACATATTCTCCATGTAATGAATAGTTTCAATGGTATGAAGTCAATCAAGCCTCCCATTTCCATTAGGTATGTACTCTTTGATGATATTTTCTCAGGCTCTGCTTAAACAGTTTGAATTGTAACATCAGCACAACTGTTCAATCTATAAAGTGTAATACATACCATCATCGGCCGATTGTAGATTACTCTGCATGGTCTCCTCTGTGAGCCTAATAATAATGGCCATATCGGTTTTATCAACCATTCGTGTTAATGCATCTTGAGTTGAAACATTTTCACTTCGGGTGGGTTTCCAGTGATTCATTGTTTCTTGGGTTTTTACGCTATTCACCTCACAGTGGCTCCTCCGGTCTCCCGGGTCAGGACTGATGTATCCGGTGTCAAGCTTAATGACCTTAAAGCGTGCATGATATCTCAATCAAACGGTGCCTTTTGATGATGTTTTGTGCAGCTCTGCGATCCAATCAATATCCTAAATAATACTATTATAGTATTATATGTACTGTTGGTTGAATACGTACTAGCAAGAACATTCATATTTGATATTGTTGCATCTTATGGCATGCAGGATTGCGTAATTTTAACGCATTGACTTGCGGTACTATGCTTTCTAGTTTTTGCAACAGCTACGTTTTGTTTCCTTTCCCTCGTACCCGCTCGTCTCTTAATCAATTTTCTGGGTAAAAGATCCATTTGTTTGAATTAGTGGACATGAGGAAGAAATTCTCAAATGTATGGTCGATACTAATTCGGTTATTCTCCGAATTTTTGTAACCCTCTGGTGCAAAATTTGTCTCAATTCTGTTACTTTTCTTCCAGTGGATGCCTAAAGTTGCTGGGGTGATTGTGAAACACAGTAGTTTTCTGTAGGGGAAACCAGCATTTGTGACTGTGTGCTTGGGCTCAATTGAATTTCATTCGCTTCGCCCCAGTGGAGCGGTGCCTTTTTCTGGAGAAAGGAATCGTAGGCCACATGCAGAATGTAGGGTGCTTCTGGCCGCATAAGTGTTTGATCTGATGTTTACGAGACATGACTTATCTTCAGTCTAGAGAGAGGGTGGGAAGAGGTCTGTTTAGCAGTAGTGCCTGTTCTTGTCGGCATCCTTATCTCTGCCATACCAGTCGTGCCTTATGTCTACACCGAAAAGGTAGAAGTGGGCTCTCGCAGTTGGATCTTTTATAAATACTTAATGCACACAATATTAGAGTCATTATTTTTTATAGGTGGAATCACTTTGAAATTTGTTGGCACTGCTGCTGTTGTGTATCTGCCGCTTTCTCAGAGATTAGTTGTTGGGTATATGCTTGTTTCCACACTTTTTATAATGGTGAAAATCCATTTCGCTTATTGCGGAATTAACCGCTCTCTTCTCTCGTCATATGAATACTTTCTACAATTTGCAGTACGTCGTTGTGATGAAAACTGTCTATATAGCACGTTTGTTGCGGTTGATTTTTCATTGTTTTCAATTGATTGAACTGCTCGTTCTCAGTGTATGTGCATACGTATTAAAGACAAAAAATGTTAGGCGTTTGTGGCATGCAAACTGTAAGCGACCTAGTGCGTAAACGCGTGTCAATTATCTGATCGTTGCGTTTGTAGCTGAACGCTTTCATCGTAAATATTTCATATTGGCCCCTTTGATAGCCTCTATTGCGTTATGCACACTAGTACTGCCAAAAACAACTGTGTATATGCTAATTAATCACTGATTAATTTCATGACGGATTTGCCTTAGCGTGTTCTGTGATGACATGATTGAATGCAAAATCAAAACACATTACGCAATAGTTTCATTTTTGCGAACATTCTTCAGTTGCGTTTTAAATGGTAGCACATTTTAGCATTTTATGGCATTTTCTAGTCAGCTTTAGTCTGGTTTGTGATTTCTTTTACAATTATGCATTAATGGTACGAAATCTGACACTATTGCTAACAGTTTTACTATATAAAACGCGTATAAAGGAAACATCGAGTCAGTACTATTTAAGTTGTACAGCATTAGTGTTAATAATGAGTAACAAATACGAAAATGCGTAACTATGATAACTTGTAGTATATATCTTACATTAAGCAACAGTGCGACTGCACAAATGCACAAAGTCAATATATAATAATAATCATTAGCATTAACCATAATAATCAGATGACTAACCAAGCTATACTTAATATTTCCTTGCTACTTTTCATGGTCATGGTTTTAGTAAATTGACCAATTTGATGGCTTCGATTGGACTTCTAGTTTGTGTTGTCTGAGTATTCTGTATCCTTGTTTGACATGGGTCGTGGATGAATGTCCATTTTGTTGTTAGCACACTGGTAAATATGTATTGAATTGTGTACTGTGTCAACAAAGATTCCACTCGTTAGAATTTGTTCTTTTTGATATTGAGTACAGCAATATCTTAGTTTGTTCGAAAAAGTCCCTATTAACTAGCATAAGACTCAGTCGTTAATTGTGACTGACTGTAATTGAATTTTGTTTCTAACCGTGAAAGTTTTAAAGCTACTAGCGTGTCTAATTCTGGAAATGTACAGAAAAGGAAAACGAAACAAGTTTTGGTTTCATCTTTGGGTGACGGTTGTTGTAGTACTTCTCTAAGTAGTTTAAAAAGGACTGTTTTTCTACTCATGGGGATGTTAAGAGGTTAGCAGGGCGAGATAATGGGTTGTTGAAGTGGACAGAGGAGAGTGACAGACAGAGAAACTTTTAAAGTTTTTCAAGAGACCGTGTGTTGGTGAGAAGCTCCCGAGTAAGTCGCCAAGCTTGTTTTGCCGCATTCTCCAGAGCTGATGGAGACTTGCCTTTGAACAAGTCCAAGTTGGGTAGAAAGTAGTGTGGACATCTTCGACACTGGAGACACGAAATGAGCTGTAGCAGAATCCCGTTGATTCTGTCGCCCAAGCACGGCTCATCCCATTCCATTTCCCTTGGGTGCTTCTCACACTCGTAGAGAAGTAAAGTTTTCATGTGATACGATGTCACTGGATTACCTGTTCAGTTTACAATATTTATCCATCAGAGCGTTTCTTTGTCTAAATATCTTACTAGTCAGGGTGTACAGTAGAAGAACCCCTATTTTGATATTTTCGTTTTATGTCCTATGTAGTAGGTTCAGTCGTGGTATGAAATCTTCGGGTAGTACTTCCAGCAATTAGTATATAAGCTAATGGTTAAGAGAACAAGAGGTGTAACCTACCAGGAAGATCCAAATGTCGATCACGAAGTGTCTTTAACAGACTTAAACATTTTTTGCGACATCCACCTTGAAGCAGTCTGTTTTCCGCTTCCGCAAAGGAAAGAACCCATGCGTCACCTTCCATTGCTGATTGTTTTCCCTATTAAATTACAATTTGGGAAATATAATTTGTAAATGATTGTTATTTTCAATTTGTGGAAAGCGTGTGCGATTAAAATCACAGCGCAGTTTTTTATGACGAACCTGCATTGACAGGCTTTCCTTCGAGAGCAAATCAAATCCCTCTGTTTTCACTTCGGCCACCAGATTCGGATGTGGCCATGGAATATGCGGTATGGGCCAATGCGCTGCACTTCTTGGCCAAACACCAGAACATTTGAATGCAGGAGTAATTTGCACTACATATCGCTCACGAATCCTCAATTTTACTTCAGTGGTATCAGCTATCATTTTGACAGAGTCACGATAAGAGCATTTGTCACAAGCTTGTGCAACCAAAGTTTGAAATCGAGATCGGATTTTCCTGGCTGACAAATATCCGGATGCCGTGATGAACTCAACCCAAAGAGACATTGAGCGTTTTCTCCCGTCACTCAATTTTAGAACAGCACAACCTGGTAGCGTGCCGTCATCAACGAAATTAAAAACACCCATCTGATTTAAGTAGAGTACCACTTCAAATTCCGTTGGCGAAATGACATCCAAACCCTCATATCGGGCATTACATTCTGTCAGTGATGAAATGAAACGCGGTTCCTGAACTTCGACTTCTTTCAATACATCTTGCACAACTTTACACACTTCTCTTATCGTTTTGGCTATTCCACCTTTGCGAGTTTGCACTCTTTCTCCATAATATTTGTTTAGTTGGTAAAGCATTTTGGATTGAGCAGCCATCATATCTTGTGGAACCAACATTTTGACGTTTTTTTAACTAACTACACTTTCATGAAAAATTCACTTTGATGAAAGGCCATACACTTTCTTTAACACTTTGAACTTTTCGTGTGTATCCGATTATGTCATCCCTCAATCTCAAACACTTTTCACTAATGAGAATCTTGGGGCAACTTGGAATCACTATGATTTTTGTAGTCCTATGCAATGCTGAACGATTGCAGACTCCCTTGAATAGCTATACACGTTGTTATATTTCTCGTGAAATGATTTGTTTTCACACCATTAAAGCAGTTGAAGTTGATTTCTGTCCAACTGTGGTTACGTTATGATGAGCTCACTGAACAATCTCAAATGGTACAAATGAGTGAATCGGTTCACTCAGTCAGCCGTTCATAGACGAAAGCTAGCTGACGGGAAGAAGTGAAATGTTTTCAGATAAGACTTTTGCGGTGGATAAGAAGAGGCTTTTTGAGTCACGGACGTCGTTCGTCCATGACTCGAGTGAATGAGGTAGGAAGGTGAGTAGAGGAGAGAAGTGCTTGGAATTGGAATCGGTCAGCTCTTTTTGGTTCCTCCCATTACTAGGGGAGTCAGATTCAACCAGTCAAGGCGGGCCAGTCGGAAAATTGGGACGCCTTCGACGAATGAAACGACGCCCATCACACGCGACCACTTTTGCGCCTCGACGTAATACTCTCTGCTCTGTAATCCTCATCCTCATCTCATGTCCAACTCTTTTCTGTACTGTCTCCTTTGGAGAAACCTTTGTCCTACCCGTAATTTTTATTTTTCTACCCGTTTTAAAGCGTCATTTAATTAGTTTGCTTATGAATTGATGATCTCTGTCCTTTAAGTTCATATTCAAGCTCTCATTCCCACGTAATTGTTTCGGAATGCAACATTAACTGTATATTACTCATCCACTGAAGTTTTCCGAGATTCTTATGTATAAACACGTTTTTTAACGCTTGTCTCAGTACTTAGGAGTAATGGAAAAATAGTTTGTGGATTTTGAATTTCAATTAAGTCGTTTTTTGGTAAACTAGTTGATTGAATTATTTCTCGCTTGTAATTCGTGGTAATTTTCAATGTCATCGTGTCGGAAAAAATGCTGAGATAATTTTGTCAACCAGTTGCATGATTTTTGGCACCACTGTTCGGAGTGTTTAAAAATATTGGAGAAAGTTGACGTGGCGAACTAACACTTGAATATTATAATTCTACGCTACGGTTACTCGGGTGGAGAATCGAGAATGGAGGCTGCACATCGCAGTGTTGGAGTCATTCCATGCGTTGCGTGCTGAAGGGAATAGATCGTACAGCCACTCCCGCTTTTGCAAGACGTGAAAGCCTGAGAGGCAAGAGTCCCCACTCGGTTTTACCGTTGACAAATATCCGCTTTGGACCAAGAATGACAGCATCTTGCATTGCGGCAGATCTTTGGCGCCGACGTGTTCTTATGTGACTTTGCAATCGAATCTACTTCCTCTTCTTCGTGCTCCTTTTTACTGGCTCTCTTCGTATCCCGCTGTTTCCTGTTTCTTTTCTTCTTGCTTTACCCCGATCGATCGAAAAGTTGCTTGGATTATAGGGGAGGGATTTTTTCTCTTCGTAATGGACGACTATACTGCACATCTTTCTTTTGTCCTGTAAGTATTGCATAAAAGGAGTTTTTGGTCGGATTGACTCTATGTGCGCTTTCTCATTCTCATAAAAATAAGGAAAACTTTGTCATGCAGCAGTTCACCACGTTTTACCCTTCACTTCTTTTCTAAGCATTATTTGATTTCGTTGCAAATATATTTATGTAAAACAGGGCTTTATGTATCATGGAATCATCTATTGAGATTGAAACACGATAGGGTTGCTTAAGGCTTTAATAGTTTATAATACCCAATGCAATGCGCTGTGTTGTCCTTTTTCTGTGGGGGTAACACTGAGTGAGTCAATATGCGCTTTTAAATGCAAGGAAATTGTGTAGGTGTGAAAACGAAAAACTTATTTTTGTACTTGGATGATGCCGACAGCCGACCTTTCTCACATTTCATTTTCATGAAATTCACAGCTCACGTGTATTCTTTGAATTGCTTTGCATTTAGCATCAAATGACAGAAAGGTGCCGAGTGTGCATGGGTTCCCGTATACATTAGTCGAATATTAATACAATATGGTTAGGCTGTACAAAACCTTTCTACTGTAAGAATGGTTTTTTGAGTATAATCCTGAAGCGGTGTTGGGTCCATTTCGTATGAAATTTCCGGATCATGTAGTTTGTGTGTACGCTGTGTATCATTTTTGTCTTGTTTCTCTCCCTATTAAATCTTCCTATTTTGCGTGAGTGCTCTTTTAAGTTGTGAATCTGACGGATTTTGAAGCCACCCAGGTGCAAAAATTTGGCGGAGAAAAATGTGTTTGTAAAGTACGCTGCTTAACGGAAGGAATTACAGTGTCGTTCTTGTCAAGAGCTACTAATGGGCTAATACAACTTAGAGATTAATGTGTGAAGGGAAGACATGTGGGGAACGTGAACGCGAGCGAGACAAACGAACGCTATCCTAACATGCATTTTAGTTGCCAGTTGCTTACAGCCATAACATCTTGGTTTGCTCACTTTCGGTAGATTCTAGTTGTCTATAACAATATGTATAAATGCATTTCAGCAACTGATACACTTCTACGTTCTAAGTGTTTTCAGTTGAAGATACTTTTAACTTGTATTGTAAGCATGACAGTCGCATTCCACTGCGTGGCCTGGCACTGCACTGCATCCCTGGTTTATGTCATTTGCCTTATTACTGTGGGTCTTAGGCGTTCGTCCGGTTTGCTACGCCAAAGATCTGATTGACTACATTTCAAAGTTTTCCTATTGCTTCATTATTGTAGAAAACGGTGTATTATAGCGTGAAAGTACACATAGTTCTACTTTTTTCAATAGATGATGAAGTATTGAGTGTAGTAGTTACTATTGTAAGTACGAGATTAACGTTTGAGAGAAACTATGTAGTGTGGATGGAATGCTGACAAGCATACAACAGGAATTGATAACGACGGCAAAAAATGTTAACAACTGCTATTGAGGCGTTTAAGATGAGGGAGTAATAAAGGTCGTCTCTGTCCAGTAGCTGGGTGGCTTTTCAAGATAGGGCGTACGGTCTTTGTGTGAAATGTCAAGGGTCCTCACTTTTCACACTCATGTCCTTTTTTGATTGAAGTGAGGTAAGATGGATTACCACCGGTGAATAGTTAATGTGTGGGTGTCGCGTCACTGTCCCTGTGGCTCGTTTGTATGTGTGTTATGAATTCAAACGCCCCGTAGGAGATTATGATTTGTGAATGTGACTTTATTTGACTCTTCACAGGTGGTCATGTATCCTTCACCCTTTTGGTGGGTTTAAGGAGTTACCTTGTGTAATGTAGTAGTAAGACTACCGAACCGAAACGTAGTGTCATGGACTCAAATGTTTATTTTCGGAGATGTATATATTGTATCTGATCCGAAATTCCGGAGAAATAATAAATTGGATTTCATTAATATATTCTAAGCAGGGACTTTACAACAGCGCCAGGTAAACTAGCTGAAGGAATACTTAAAGGTATGCAAGCCGGTGCTGTTTGTTGAGTTCCTTGGTGAGCTGTTTAGGGTATTCTGAGTGCTGTGGTGCATCCTCATGTGTGAACAGTCTTCTTCTGGTTTGAAGATGTTAAAATTGGTTACCTCTGCTTCTCCATCTTATGCAACCACATTGTAGTCGGTTTTTATGTCTAGTTCAGCCAGAGGAACCTGACAAGGTTTTGTGTGCAGGACCCTTAGTTTGGGCCAAGTCGTTGATGTTATCAGTGGAATTTCGAGACCCTAGAGTGTCCTCTCGATTGACGTCCCTGTCCCTACTCCGTGACTTGTTCAACTCTTCTCTTGTTTCCTTTGTCAAAATTTATGGAACTTCTAATGCTCTCCTTTCTTTCCAGGCTTGCATTGTTTGTACGTAAATGAATGGGTACTTCATTTCATTTCTGCCCATGAAATATTTTTCAAGATTGAAATTTTCAGACTATCCAAACTTCTGTACTGACAATACACGACAAGTCTTAAGGGTATACTATTCCACGTATTAGTCACATACTATTTTAAGTATGTTACTTGTAATGTAGAGTGTGACTGCAATGTTGCTTCCCAGAATTTAAGATCGGTTTGTCTTTCTTCTTTGAACTTCACTCGATTTGTATTTTTTTAGTATCGTGCTGAAAGTTCAAATGATGAGGGACATTAAAGGATCAGTAATGAACGTCGGTGACTACTTCATACTACGACATAACTACATAACAGATGCCGGAGGGAGTTGTAATGACTTAGAATCATGTGCTTTTAGTGTAGATTGGATTGCCCGGCTGAGGGACCATGGCTGAATGGTTTGGTTATTGTCTTGAAGTTTCCTGACAGCTCAGTCAGTAGCCGCGACTTTGCACTCCTGCAGTTTTTAAGCACGTTGAGGGATATATTCCGACTACATTTTGAATATTTTGAATATCAAGTTTTATTATAGTTCTGATGAGAATATTAACGTTGTACGTTTAAAAGTATCCTATCTCATGAGAAATGGTATTTCGTAGTGTTAAATCACGTTCAGCCTGCATAGCATAGTGATGGCTACTGACTGATTCTGATGACTTAGAGCTTTGTACAAGTGGCAAGTGTGCGTCGTAGCTATATCGTACATTACTAAGTACATTTAAGTTCCGGAGCAACATGTAACTATAATTCGATGCCTTTTTACTTTTTTCATAGTCAAACGGTTGCCTGGTGGAAATGCAAGAGTTGTTTTGTTGTGCTGGTTTGTTCTGTTGTGCTTTCATTAATCCTTAATGTTAATGTAATGTTTTGAGTATTGTAATTCAGGATAGGTCATAATCGTATTTATGGTGAGAGCCGACAAGTTGAGTAGCAGGAGTAGAAGGGGATGTTTCACGTGTAATTTGATGAAGAGTGGGATTTAATCTAATTGTTCATGTTGCACTAGCTGAGTTTGACTCTAGATACATTTGCGCACGTTTCATGGGGCAAATAGGGGACACAAAACTAAATGGGAGCAACTTGATAGAAACATTGAGGGAATGTGCTGGTGCGAGAGCCGTTTTCTGCGAAATAGACATCAGAAGCCGGGAGGGTTCCCTTCCGTCATTGCAATGCTCCGTTGTTGCTTTTCCATTCCCCTTCTTGTGAAATCCCCTCCGATTCGCTTCTGTGTCTCGTCTCTCGGTTCGATACGCCGAGTCTCAATTGCTCAGCGGCCGGGTAGCTTAGAAGGGTCTGTAATTTGGCAGATTATATGTGTTCGTCTCTTACTCGTTCCAAACGCTGACTTCGAGACAATCATCAAACCCACTCATGTTGAAAATCAAAATGTCGTTTGGTCACCATAATTTCGAATTCATTATACATATTTCGCTGTCATTTGGGGTAATGCCAAGGGACTTGAACGTCCCAATGTTACAGAAAAGTTCTTATACTCATTTGAGGTGAAGTCACTTTTTGTACAAAAACACTGATTTTTTGTAACGCATTAAAATATACCAATTTTGAATACTTCAACATTATATATTCAATTTTGAATGATTTTAGCTGATTTACCACAACAAATGTCAAAGCTCTCGAATTTAGCGAAAAATCTTTTTGTAGAATTGTATTGGTTATTCGATACGTTGTTCTGCTGATGAAGTGATGCTTGTTCGTGGCAAGTACGGTCCATATAGTCGTCGCTTTTTGTTTGATCACGTACCAGTAGTGGCCTGTGATTTCTCTTGGGAATGGCAGTGTCGGATCTGCAGGGATTTACTGTGCTCATCTTTTTGAAGTCTAAGAGTCAGTCAACCGGAAGTGATGGAAAGCATTATAGTAGCAGTAAATTCACTTTAATCTCTTTTCTCTCCCTGAACCCCTGTGCTATGAAAGTTTCTATCCTCAAGCCTAATGCATTGCAATTTACGTTGAGTGTTGTTATTGTTGATTCTTCATTGTTGTACTACGTTCTTGGTTGTCACTTGGATAAACGATTTTTCGTTCATTTAATGATTTGCTGCTTTTTAATCACTGAAGTTGATTAGAAAAAACTATAATATTTGTATGTCACAAAAAATCGAAAAAAGTTGGAATTCGTATATGACATTCTTATGGCATGCATTCGCTTGAGATAAGTGGTAGGTTGAACCCATTTCAGGTGATTGAATGTCTCGTGGACATTATTCGAAAAGTACTTAAAAGTCCAGTAATTCCCGAAAACCTTGTTCGTCGGTTCTGTGTTTCAGAGATTAAGTAAATGCAAGTGGGGCACCTTGGTGGATGTATACAGCTAATGTGGCTGAATCACGAAAAGAGAAATAGTTAAGTGTCTGTTTGTACTTTGATGAATGGAGTAGCATGACCAATGTGATTGAGCTCTATTGATCTTTTTGTTCATGTGTGCTCTTTCTCAGAGCGCACCAACAACCCATGATCTTCTTGTTAAGAGCTGCCCGGTCGGTCGGTCAGATTGCTCGTTTCCAGCTTTAACACTTCACACTGCTTTTTTTAATAAAAAAAGCTCTGAGCGCTATAATCTATCACTATTGTGTACAATGGGGTATTGTGAGATCTTTCATAAGGGTTTGCTTGTCTGCTATATCTTTTCAAGGTACTCGAATTACTAAATTCATGTCATGGTTTACTACTTCCGAGATGTTTATGGGAGATTGCAGCATCTGTCTCGCATAAATTCTAAAATTATAAAGTACAGATCCGATCCTGGACTCTTATGTTCTGTTTTTGGTACAGTTTTACGCTCACTGGATTTCACATTGTGCACATTATGTTTCATTACCACTGTTTCCCATGGTGAATGAGGTTTTTCGTGTTTTCATTGAAATGGCGAAGGCAGGGATTTTAACAGGAGTGAGAGCACGGGGATGCAGATACCCTTATCCTGGTCTCCTGGTTAGTAGTACTCTTCTTCGGGTTGATACTGACTGAGATGAGATGTGATATGGTTGGTGTTGAATTGCTTCGCTTCACTAATGGATCCGAGTAATCTGATTTTCGCCCCTGGCTCTTCATCTGACAAATACTGCAGAAGAGTGCAGTGAGCGCTGGTGAACTGTCATATCTCCCCATTTTGACACCATTATCTTTTTTGCGTTGGTAAATACTAGAAGTGCTTCATAAATCATCGATATTTCGTTATAATTTGTTAGAATGAATGGTTGATTGTGCTATGCTATGTTATGTATCATTAATAGCTGACAATAATGCACATTTATCCGCATATCCTACATAACAGTTTATAGTTGAAGTTTCGCAAGATTTGTTTACGGTAGAGCATTTTTTTTCAAATGAATATATTGGATACGTTAATTGATAATAGTATTATTAAATTTTCAATGCTCATAAGACTCATAATTCAGTCATTGTAGTGCTTACAACTATAGGAAACGGGGGAAACAATAATATTTTCATAATATTCTGTGTACTTACGTACTTCATACAGCATAAAGTTTTAGCACTTTTACGTCAATTTTGCATTATTTTACGAATGTTCCTCAAAATCTTGAACATTTCAGTATCGAAGCACGTATTGAAACTTGAGAGTTTTGTGAGAATTGAGCAGGCGAGTGCACCCTAATGTGCACTGCTGGCTGTATACTTTTCTTATGGTACTAATGGTGATTTTATGTCACAGGTTTTGAAATACTGCGATCATTTGCACGGCAAATGGTACTTCAGCGAAATCCGGGCCATATTTTCCAGACACTACCTTCTGCAGAACGTAGCGATCGAGATCTTCCTCGCCAGTCGCAGTAAGTATAACAACCTACGCACAATATTTTTTTGCTTGTTCATAATACCAGCTTATATATTTTTCTTTGCGCTTTCACAAAGGCCGGCATACCCTTTGAATTTTTAATAGCTGTTTCTTTTCTCGACTTTCAAGTTTTTTTTAACATTGCAAAACTTCTTCTTTGCTTATTGCTTAGTGTAACGTGTCAAATGGCCAATATGCTTTATAACTATGCTGTTAAGGAGTAGTTAAAAATCATCATAATTCATAATACGCAAATGTTATTTGTATAGTTCATAATTTGCCATGTACTTCGTATTGTGTTGAGATTGTAACGTCAAAATAAATAATATGCATAAAGGCTGGTTTCTTTTTCAAAACTTTTTTTTACTTGCGAGGGGTTAAAGATGAAAACAGCTCTTGAGCCGCTGCTGGTTCGATGACAAGAGCAGAATGAGGATTGAGTGAAGAAAACAGGAAAGATAAAATAAGCAGTGTGGATTATATACTATGGTGAAGAACTAAGGAGTGAGGTGAACAATTTAGATGTTTGAGCCTTTGACAAATGCGAGCACTTAACCTCAACGGTGGGCTCGTAAAATGTGCTTGTTATGTCAACTGTAGCCTTCCTTCTTATTCTCTTCCTATGCTCACTTAAAGTACTCAAGACTGAGACTAAAGGAACAGCCATTCTATGGATTCGGAGTTTCCTGAGCTAGGGACAAGGGTAACCTGATATACAGTCTCCACACATCCTCGATACATTAGTTTCACAAAGTTCCTTGTCTTTTTCCTTCTCTCGCGTTTGCCGGATCCAAAATTCCAACTAATGGTGTATTCTTGAATTTCTCCTCTTCCTGATACCGTGCACAAGTCATGAAAATGAAACTGAGCATTTTTTGCTTTCCTTCTCAACAGGGAAAACCTAGCTTAGCATAGCTTACTGTGATGTATCGTAACAATACTCACTTTACGCAATAAAAACAAAACCCTCATGGTTGGTTTTGTTGGTATATTATCCACATTATTGTAGTAATATTTGTATCATATTTGTATGTATCGTTCTGACTTAAATTTGTGTGTACGTACAATATTACTATACGTAGAATATTGTCAAAGTGTCACCTGTCTGTCAGGCCACAAAAGTAAAAGTCGTTCAGCGTGTATGGTTTATGTTGAAGATTTGTAGCTTTGTAGCACTTATTGCTTGGAAAATGGTCTCAGATATAAAGCGATAGTTAGTAGTTCCCCTGGGTTTACATTGCATATACTCTGGAGTGTTTCTTGTACAGTATCGGAGAAAATGTACGGACAGTCTTCTGTTTGTTTAGCTTGTTCATAAGCATACTACTTCTATTGTTTTCCCAACATTTATTGTTGACCCTTGAATTAATTATCTCTTCTCCATGCCTTTTTGTTCGAGTCCAGACGAAACAGACAGGTCTTGTGGAATTATTGAGGATGCGGAGAAGACGCTCTTTTACTCGCCGTAGGTTGTGGCCTTATTAGTATAACTTTGCTAACCTTAAACCCCGTCTCTTGAATTTGACGAGAGAGTCTATATTCTCCTGCTTTATCCTCCCGCCTGCCGCCACATTCTTTTCTTTTCCTTTTGAGCATTTATAATAGCGGATAGGTTTCTACTCACTCTGTCAGATGTATAGGGTGAAAGGAATGAGCTCGTCTTCTTTATGACCTGCGCGAGTCTTTGGTTGGCTCTGTATTGTTTGTTTTCTAAAGCATCCCACACGCCTGCATTCTTCTTTCATTTTTATGCTGTATTAATGTTTAACTCATGCATACTTATGCAGTACATTATGTCAACCGGTGGGCCATTCATGTGTTTTATTAGGCTCCTGATTGTTTCTATTATGTTTCTTCTGTCTTCAGACAACACCACGTGCCATCCTCTCCTCAACGTTCTTGCCATACCTTTATGACAATGTGCGTAGTTTCACACGGCAGGTTTACAATCAAACACTGTCGCGACTAAAAGTCATTTTTGAATAGTACTTTCGCTAGTATATTACTATTTAATGTGTGCACATTATTTTCTTCTTGTTGTCTGCATTTTTACTGCTTTTTCATAGAAGAAATGACTGTAACTTTTATTTTAAGTTTTCACAGTGATTAACATAAACGTTAAACGTTACCAAGGCAGGGAGGATAAGTTCTCAAGTTCTTACATTTCATGTTATTTGAAGAGTTAGAATACTTGGTGAGATGTCTAGTGTAAGCGTTTCTTGTTCCACACCTCAGACCTCAGTATTCACATTAAGTAGACAAATTCTGGACAGGTAGAAATATGTTTATTTTCATATTTTAGTAAGGAAATTGGAATTCTAATTGTTTTGCCTGGAAGCTTTTCATTTCGTATGCGTGTTTGTTGTAATGACGAAGATGTGCCTGTCCAGGGTAGAGATGAGTGAGAAGCAGATGCAAAAATTCAAACACGTTGTGAGGACTTGAAGTATTTTCCTTGATGCCTGCCAGGCGAATTTATGTGACATGATTATTATGTAGTAGTAGGCTGAGAAAGAAGAAAAGGTGAATTAGAAAGAAGGATTGAAGGATCCAATGTAGAATCCAATTAATTGAACGCGCCTTTTTATTTGCTTAAGGCTTGATGAGACCAGGAACCGTCTTTATTTGTGCATAAATATCATTATCATTACTCATTCATTTTTTGACGTATTATTTGCCCGAGTAAAAGCACCATCATAATGAAATTCTAGTATTATTCGCTGCGGTCGTAATTCGTAACTGAAGAGTGAAGAGCTTGAACGAAACAATAGATTCCACTATTCCAAACATCGCGAGTCGGTCTACCTTTTAGCGTTTTAGCATTACGCTTAGACTCTGATATTCTTCCTATTTGCGGCATGAACAAAAGGGTTTCCTAACTATAATATATTATTCATTTGTAAGCAGATCTTAAATTAGCATTAGGTCGAGTCCTCCCATTTTAATATGCAAATGGCGCACAGTGTAAGCGCTTGTTATTAGTTAATGAATAACAAAACGATAGTAGATTTTACTCTCCATAGTGCTTTTCCTTTGTAGTAGTTGCTTTCTGCTCGTGTGTTTGCGGGTATGTAAATGTAAATGCAAATCTCTCCTGCTGAAAGTTGTGTTGACTTGCACTTACTCGTAGTAGCCTTGAATACATGTAAAGTACATGCAATCCTTTAGAATAATCTTGTTGTTAGCTTCGGTTTTTATCTAGTTGATTTGGTGTTAAGGAGTGTGGGTTTTGCGGCCAGAGCTTTGATGCTCGTTAAGCAAGGCGGTGGAAGATACAGAGTAGTACATGAAAACGACTGTTTGTTTGTTTCTCGTTCAGTAATGAAGGAGATGCGCTTACTTGCTATAGGGCTTTGTGATGTGAGTAGATAATGAATTGACAAGAAGGTGGCGAATAAAAGGCGTCAAGTGTGTTATTAAGGCGGTTGATGACCACGTCTTAGTGAAGCCGCTGCCCGACACAAAGCTTTCCCGTCATAGGACGTTTGTTGAATGGTGCAGTAGGCTTTTGAGTTTCTCCATAGTAAAGCAAGTGTGTTAGGATCGTGTACAACAAATGTACGAAGTTTATAAGAGTAAAGGGTGATGATGCTACCTGCCTGTGTCTGTGCATATGTAAAATTGGTAGAAGAGTAGTTGATTAAGGCTCGTCTGCTCAATTTAGGCAAGCATCCTGGAATCTTGTGGCAAGCAATTAGGTGCAATTAAGACTTGTCGGAATCCTCTGTGCTGAGCAAACGAGGACTTTCTGCTTTTTTCTCGCTTTGCCGTTTCTCCTATCACTCTTCAGTATCTTATTCATATTGCAACATTCATTTTTCGCTCATCTAGAAAAATATGGATTCCAAATAGTAACCATGCACAAATGTTGGAAAGTTTATTACACTTTTTCTTTCCTGGGTTTCCACTCGAAAATGCTTTCACATGTGCTTATTTTTAGTGTTTCTTAGTTTCTTCTCATTAAAGCAATTTGTATAGTGCAAGGAGACGAAGTCTTGATTGTCGATGTTTTGGTGCATGACTATAGACGATAACCCATTAGTATAATATTAACGTTACATGCATTTAGTCGAATACGTCGAATCTAGCGGCGATTTACTTTTACAAGTATAATGCCTAATCATAAAAACGGATCGGTACTACATATAGATTTTCCATCGTTAAAAGCCAATAAGTTTGCGATATGGATGATATGAACATTCTAAAAAAGATGTACAATTCAAATAATTCTCTACGTTTCAGGTCGGTTTTAAATTAAAGGGGCATACCAGACGCTGTTGAGAGCGCCAGTAATGTAAAATGCCAGATAGAATTGATTGGGAAAAAGCGAGCCGTTCGTTTGTTCAGTTCCTTGATGTCTGACATTCTGAGGTCTGACTGAGCGAGGCGAGGGAGTGAGGTTCATCTCTCTTATGCCTAATGAATGAGGAAACCAGTTCTCGCAGAATGATCAACGTAATAAGATGACGCTTTTGGAATTGAGAGAGCATGAAATTCTGATGTGCTTCTCCACCTTTGGTATCATCTGCCGACACTATGAAATAATACTCAAAGCTTTAAGGTACACTGGTACACAATACACAATGGCTACCTCCAGTTCTCTCCATCCATCTCGCACACCTGATAAATATCTCACAGCATTTGATGATCCACACCGCACGCTTTTGTTCATTCGTCTAATATGAAACAGGCCACTGCTTTCAACTGCCTTTTGTTTTTTTTTCAAGCTTTGTCTTTTTTACCCTCTTTTCCCAGTACGGTTGTGTACTTGTACCTTGT
Organism: Harlomillsia oculata; assembly: GCA_019776145.1. Taxonomy (NCBI): domain Eukaryota; kingdom Metazoa; phylum Arthropoda; class Collembola; order Entomobryomorpha; family Oncopoduridae; genus Harlomillsia; species Harlomillsia oculata. The sequence continues at coordinate 25,839 of JABASF010000318.1, read as the reverse complement.
GTGCTACGCAGTCCAGGGATCACTGGCGAAATTGCAATATAGTCGATCGCCATATTGATCTTTATAACAAAGTTGCATGCACCATGTAGTAATATGCATGGTGAAAGAGAGACTGAGTAGTCTGCATTTTAAGAATATGAAAGAAATGAGCTTTGTCATTCAATTCATATTATGCCTAAGGATGCGTTTTAAACAATAATGTGCACAGAGCTTCATGCTGAGTGCATGATCACGAATACCGAAAATTGCAACTTGAACTCTGACACTGTTGATTTATGGCTGATTTGAAGATTTTATCCCCAGGCTTTTTGCTTCAGCAATTTTGGTGCTTGCGTAGTGTGTAATTTGAGTTTGGTAATTTTGCTACTTGTGATTTTCTATATCCTGTATTCAATTTCTGTATGTATAGCTTAAGGTTTCTTGTCATGTTCGAGTAGTATAAATGCGGCACTTTGTGAAATCTCAGCAAGTTTCGTAAAGGAATGTTAAAACAAGTGTTACAAATTGTGATCTTTTCTTATTGTAGCTTCGGTGATGTTCGCCTTTCCTGACCAAGCCACTGTGAAGAAGGTCATCAAGGCTTTACCCAGAGTTGGAGTCGGGATTAAGTATGGCATCCCACAAACAAGGTAAGCAAGTTGCTTGATGTGACTTAGTTTGGTTGACTGATACGAGTTTTGACAAGGCGAAAGGTATGGAACCTTATCCCCTTCCTTAGTAACGTGGTCAGGAACCAGGAATATGAGAGAGATCTGTTGATTTTGATTTACACCTGACTGAATGCATTCTCGAGATAGAAAAAGACTCAGCTGTATGAAAGGGTTACAAGAGCTGAGAGATGTTGCATAATTTTGTACGATGCTTCGGTTGACTCCAAATCTCTCTTGACATCTCAAGGGTCTGAGGACAAAAAGGGGGAGAAGAAAATCGACTTATTCGGCCAAAGCGAGATGGAGGTTCTTCATTTTTTCTACTGAAGAACAACGCAGGACCTGTAGCATGTCTTGGGTCCTTTCTTGTCTAGATTTATGGCGATAGTATCAGTTCTTTTCTATCGTTAGCATTCTCGACTTTCCAGGCGGATGGACGGCAGATAAACGAATTTAGTCGAAAATCGGATATGGCTTGACAGGGTGGACTTGTCTGAATTATGCATGCTCATTGGACTTTTGGAGAACTTGGTCGAGAGGAAATAAAGTCTCGTCTCACAGACTCGAATTCCCAGGGTTGTCACGTGAAACTGGAAAGGGACTCAAACTAAGGAAAACATTACTTTTGCTTTCTTTCCACTCAGATTTTTATCGAATGTTACAAGTGATATTCATTGTTACGTAGATTCATCAGAGACACTCATAAAATGTAGTACACCTTTTACGTCTTTCATTGCGCTCACTTCAGTCTTTGCGTGCAACCTTTAATCGCCGAGACTCAATTGCATTTTTGGTTCAGTTGTGTAGAGCAAAATAATAATTAAACCCCTCGGTTAGCTTGTGCCGACATGAAGTCAATTTGCTTTAATGGACACACAGGGGCAGAAAATGCAAACAGATGGTGAGCACTTAGTCACCTTTAAGGGTTGTTTGTAGGTTGAGTTGTTTTGAAAAAGTACCTTTTGCAACTTTTGTCAAGTGCTTCTTGTAATTTCTTCTTTTATTTCACTTCATCTGTGTGCCGGCTCGTGTCAATTTAACTTATGTGAGGGGGTTACAGCAGGAAATTAAACAGTTCTCATATCAATAAGCCAAGAAACTGTCAAATGGACAGATGGGATGACAAGCATGCCTTCCAGTGGTAAATCGTGCGTCTCTCTTCAATATGTTGCTCTCGTCGCTTTCCTCCTCTTTTGCGGACAGGTGGAAACAATTAATTAGACACACCATTCAAGACGTCTAATGCTGTTGAGGAAGGTTGCATTTTACGTAGTACATCGACACCGACTCTTTCTTTAATGCTCTCTGAAATGTGTACATTAGTACTATAGCTGCTGATTAAATAAATCATTTAATTGAACACGGTGCTACATACGTTACAGAATTTTTTCCAGAGTTATTTTCAATGTTTGTCGTCTCAAGTTTTTTATTAGTTTACAACGATAAAGGAAACTTAAGGTATGTAAAGGGATCTGGAAGGAAATCTGGAATTATGGTGTTTCCATGTTCCCTTACTGCATCATTTCATTGTATAAATTCAGTCTTGTTTATGTACATTTATGTATTCAGTTGTTATGATGACATTTTGTAGGAGCAGTATTAGTTTTATGGGTAAATACGTAATGTTAAGACAGGTCGAAGGAACTACTCGTAACGTAGGTTTTAGTGTAAAAGTTGTCTGGAGTACAGTAGACAAATTGTCGTAACATGAAGTAAATTACTGTAGGTTGTTAATTTCCCATGGTCTCAGGCTGTCATTTGTTGAGCTGTGTAATTGACCATCGTGAAGATTTGTGCAACTAAAGAATTGCTGAGAGCAAAGGATGTAGTGCATATACGTTCTTATGCGTCTATATATTGTGACTGGAGGAAAACCAACATGAACCATGACTTTTTGTGTGTGTGTCTTCGTTGTCACAGTGGTCGACTGGTTGACTCTTGTCAGCTCGTGTGGATTTTTTTGTATTTCAACTCTGATTTGATTATTGAGTGTTCTAATAGTAAATCAGCAAGCTAATGTACTGGCCAAACGAGTTCAGGACAATGAAATTTGATGCTTAGTCACAGATTTGGAGAGCAGAAGCAGTAGTGAATGCTCTTCAAGTACAACTTTGTCAGTGCGCTCCGCTTAGTACTGTCATGTACAATTCTGACTGAATGTTGTTTGTAGAAGGTCTTTGTGTCCATGTCCACTGCACCAAGCCTTTCACAGCTCTTTCTACTTTCTTGTTGCTTGCACACACATGGCTTCTACTAAATCACAAGTGCCAACTAATTCTTGAAAAGTTGTTTCTTCCATAGTAAACCAACAGACAGTTTCAATGCAAATAGCAGAGCAAGAGCAGTTTTTTAATGTTCAAGATTGAGTCTTCTATGAAGAATTACAGGCCGCCCATATAAGACGATTTCGAGTTGTTCCCTTGTGTCATGCCGAAGAAGATATGAATTTGTGAGATGTTCTGTGTGTGTGTGTGTTTTCATTATTATAATAGTATAATATTACGTATACATTATGCATTATCTTTTTATGGTGTAGGGTCCAATGGAAAGTCTTTGCATTCTCAATGAACTTTTTTGCGCAATCTTGCTTTCTAGTGGGGTTTATATTCACCGAGGAATTGAAAACACTGTGCTTTGCTTTCCTCACCAGACTATGAAAAGTGGTATCTTTTAGATACGATGTTTACAATATTAGAATTTCTTGGAGTAGGCAAATTCTGTGCGTTTTATGTTCATTTAAATGTAATATTATGCACCTTTGTTTTTGATTTTGGAAGTAAACAGGAAAAATGAGTACGTGGCCTGTATCTGCCTTTAAAATTTTTTTCCTTATGTGCAAAAATCAGCATTTTAGCTGGCATCTAAAAGTCAAACGAGTTGTGGAAAAGATAAACTGCCAACTAAATTTTCCCTGTGTGTGACTGTAACCATGGGGTGTTTTTTGACATGCCCACAAGGGAGACTATTGCAGTATTGTACTGTATAGTGTCCACGAAATGTCTATGACTACATTTTATCATTTTTCATCGCCGTTCAGTGTTGTAATTGCAATTTTTAGGTAATTCAAAGCTGCCCAATGTTCAGCACCGTATTGATAAGCTAATAATTATCCGTTGAAGTATTTTGCTCTCAATTTGTCCTGTGTGAAATTTGCTGTTTGGGCAGGTTTTTGAGGGAGGGCCTACTAGTCAAATGAGTGATGATAATTGGAGATGTACACAGACTAATGAACACATGCAATCTTCACCTAATTTAATCGTGATTGACATGAGCGACGTAGGCTCATCGAGTTGTTCTTACCAGAAAGGATTTACCATGCCAGGCTATATCATTACGTACTTGAGTCGACAGTATCCACGTCGAGAGAGGTGAATACGATGTATGGTCAGCCCATGATTACACTAGATACATGAGGTCCCTTTGACTGATACGTTGAAGTGTAATCCTTGATGGACTTGCATGGAATCCTCACGTTTCACTCCGTATAATCTGATCCAAGATTAGGCTTTAAATCCATTACGACCACATAAAGTTGCTTTTGACGTCAAGGAAAGGCTATGATTTCGTTTTAATAAACGTACTCCTCCGTGATCTCAACTTGTTGCTTTATTCGGAAATAATTGCATTCATGATTTCATGAATTGCACTGTATTATTATAGAGTATTTATTATATTTGCAATGTGTACGATTTTTGTTTTTCCGTTTCCAACTTTGTTACATGCGAGCATTCTTATAGCTGTGTTTCCATAAATGACGAGTTTATACTCACAATCAATAGCTCCACATGCGTGTTGCACTTCCGATTTAAAATTGGCTATTCACTATTTGACGTTGGCCAGTGCATGTAACATTAATTTTTTGATATGATGCGAGTTTTGAGTAGGACGCTGCAATCTGAACAGACGATGGGATTCATAAAAGCAACCTTTCGAAATCCTTAGTTTCTCGTTCATGGTTCCTGTGCCGTTGTTTTTGTCGTTTATCTCCTGATTGACGTGTGGAAGGGACTTTCGTAAAGAGTATTTACTTCGTAATACCTTGGCCAATATTATCTTCCGTTGATGACATGGGCCACGTTTCCAGTACTTTGTTCCCCATTGTCCAAGAGATTATTTTGAATATTTAATCGGATTTAATAAGCTTTAGCTTTTCCAACCGCCTTTTCAACTTTCAGTAGGGTTGAGTGAATGTTAACATACCATTGAATGTTCCTTTGGCGATATTAATTTTAAAAGCATCCTTCTTCTTCCTCAGGCATCAGATTCAAATAGCATTTTATTATAGTTTTATACTATTGTAACATTTTTCATCATGTTCTTAAATTGTTATTTCATTGTAATAATAAATAAAATTATAGTCATCAAAATATTAATCAGGCCAAATATGATTTTAATCGGTGTTTTATTGTATTTTCTTTCTAACAGACGAGCTTCAATGATGTCACCGAGACAGCTTATGAGGGCTTCCAATATGACACAGAAGTGGCAAAGAAGAGAAATTTCCAATTTCGAATACCTAATGTTCCTAAACACAATTGCAGGCACGGGTTACTTTTTTTGCTTTTACGCAATTCTTCATGTAATCATTGTTTAAGCTAAAATACGAACAGTCGTACTATTGTAATTATTGTTGATTTTCGTGGAGTTGTCTAAAAAGGAGATTGGATGAAAAAGATTTATGCACATATTACTCGAGTTTTCTGAAACCGTCTAATGATAATATTCCCATGTGCATTTACTTCCTCGCAAGCTTGATTGGTTTTAATTGTGACGTTGGATTACTTGTTTGTAACAGGTCGAACGTACAATGATCTGAACCAGTACCCCGTGTTTCCCTGGATTTTGACTAATTACGATTCTAAAGATTTGGACTTGGGGTTGTCTAGTAATTACAGAGATTTGTCGAAGGTAAGCTCATAATTACAATGCACCATTGTATTTGTTCAGAGCAGTTCTGTTGTGCAGCTAACAAATGGACATGACTGTAATTTTAAGGGACATGCTGCCAATTATTGTTACCTAGTAGTTTTCAATGTCACTTGCCAAAAACGTTGTGCTTTGTTTTAAATGATATGTTCAGAACAAAAGTTGTAACTTGTAACTGAAATAGCAATTTGTAAAGTTCATGATTTTGTTCACTTTTAAATAGCCTGTTGGAGCTCTAAATCCAAGTCGAAGAGCGTATTTTGAAGAACGTTACAACAGTTGGGAACATGAGAGCATCCCACCATTTCATTATGGTTCCCACTACTCTACAGCAGCTTTCACGTTAAATTGGTTACTGAGACTTGTAAGTATTACCCAGGATATTTCATGTGCCTTTCCATTTCATCATTAACAGTTCCTCCGATCTATGGTGTAAACAAAATAGATACGCATTTTGTTGTATAACAATATAAATTTACAGGAACCGTTCACCACTATGTTTCTTGCACTACAAAGTGGCAAATTTGATCATCCTAATCGCTTGTTCTCTTCCATTTCCTTGGCTTGGAAAAACTGTCAACGAGATACATCAGATGTCAAAGTACGTGAGGATTTCTTTGCAGTTGCTTTTGGTCAGTGCGTTCTGTGATCACATCTTAATTGTTTTTAATTGCTTTATTGAACACAGGAATTAATCCCAGAGTTGTTTTACTTGCCGGAAATGTTTTCTAATAATCACTGCTACAAGTTGGGGGTTCAAGATGATGGATGCGAAGTGGATCATGTTACTTTGCCTCAGTGGGCCTCTACACCTGAAGAGTTTGTCAGAATTCATAGAATGGTACGTTGTAGCTTGACATGAACGTGGTTGGAGTATGTATTCTGCGAGTTAATGGAGAAACGTCATAAGGTTTAATTGAATGTTGTAGGCTTTGGAGTCTGAGATCGTTTCATGTCAGTTGCATCAGTGGATTGATCTAATTTTTGGCTACAAGCAAAGAGGTAAGCTTTAATGTTCTTGCAACATTTGATTTGAATAAGATGAGGAGAAAAGGTGCAAGCATGTGTGGGCAATGAGCGTGAAATGAAACGGCACGCTGTTGAAGAATGTGATGAAGACTGCCCAAGTTGTCAATGTGTTTCTGGTTAAGGTTTGGAGACGGTCTTCATCAGACTGTCGTGAACTGCGTCGTCGTGGCTTCCGATGCTCTTATTCTGACATTCTTTATGTGCTTTAGTTAGCTCCTGATTGTGAGTTACGAGATGTGTTCTCATGAAAGAGTGACGGAGGAGAGTTTTCCCTTGCTAGCAATTTAGCCCTTTCCGTCTCGTTTCTTGCATTGTTGAGAATTCTAGAGTACTACAGCTTGAGAAACATGCTCGGCTCCGTTTTTTTCATGGTAATGGAAGAGGAACGCGTGTACAACTTGAGAGATCGTAAACTTTTAGCAAAACTGTTTTGTGAAACTGGGACTTGAGAGGGTTCCTTTGCCTAGCCCCTTTTCATTGCACTATGCTATACAAAAGTAGAGTAACATAGGACTAGGACCAAAAACTGAGACAAGATTGTGTCTATTCTTCCTCGTCCCTTGGGACACTGGTTGAAGGTGCATTTGGGAAAATCGAAGCTGACAGCTTGCATCCGCTCACCCGAAGAGTAATAGAGTCGCTGTGTTTCGGAAAAAACACGACGACGAAGATGAATCCCCAAAAATAAATGCGGCTAATGGAAATGCTCTCGGTGCTTTTGGAATAGAAGACCCCTTCTCCTACTCTCTTAATACGAAATGCGAAAGCTATTTTCCTAGGAATCTCTACGTAATCCTACTCCTAACAAAGTGAACATTTTCATTCACTTGTACATCACTCATTTTTAGCATTATGTCATGGTTGCTGCTGTTAGCCGTTTGTTTCATTTTTTTAACATACGCTCACACTGTCTCAGTACAATCACGAACACGATACATACGTGCGCTTTTGAAAAGCTGGGTTGTTGAGTTCCTGTGCATCAGAACGTTTTCCTCATCTCTACGACAAATCTCTCTATTTTCCGAATTCTTAATGAATTTTAATTAATTAGACTGTCGACGTGGTAGTAAGTTCTCCTTCATGAAGTAGTTAGATGATGTAAATGATTTGGGAAGCATTAAGCTGAGAAACTATTTGCTTAAAGTACTGTCTTAAAATGAGCAGTTACGTTCATATGGAAACGTGTACGTACGTCAAAGTACCTTTGTGTGTTTGGAGCCAGGCCCCAGACCCGCCCACTAATTCATTTTTCTGTCTTCAGGTCAGTTAGTGGGCTCCAGTGTGTACAATTCCCATCGTGTCGTAATCCACCGTCTAAATATTTGGGATTCTTTCAAGGGTTGTAAGGTTGTAACATACTCATTCTCAACTGAGCTCAAAGGGTATGAAATATAGATCACTGTAAGGACGTGTTTAAGGGTATACAAAATACTTGAGCATTTCTGTTGACGAGGAAATCAGTGGCTCACCTAAACAAGGGTGGAGACTAAACAAGGTGCCGAAGCCGGTCTAATAAGCCGTTTAAGATTTGACTTGCTTCATTTGTGCATCTTCCCTTAAAGTCTAGTTTGGTGGTGCATTGTCTTCACTCTGTGTTCGTGCTGAGCTCCCTTTGATGTCTTGACCAGTCCATTTGACTGCTCCACGTTACTTATTTCGTGCTACATCATCTTTCATTGATACTTTTGATACCTGCTGACCACCCAGGTCAGACCTGCATTGAAAGTCAGATAGAGTCATGCTGGCATCGTAAATAAACAGTATGTGCAGTCTCGGCTTCAGTTTGCCATTGTTTTCTTAAGCAGTTAAAGAACTTTGTGCCTTTGAACGATGACGTTAGGAGGTGTATGAAAAATATGCTATCATGTATTAGCCAAGAGCATTAGTTTTTTGTGACCACGGTTCTGTCATTGATTATATCTTGAAGCACGCTTCTCATTCGTTGCCAATCTTACTGTCTTGTTAGCTTTTCGAAAGAAGCACCTACCATTATAATAATTTCTGGACTCTCCCTTACCAAGAGTTTTACACATTATTGTACCAGGCAGCGGGAGTGCATTATTGATCGAAGCTTATGATGCGATGGTTCGTAGTCCTATTTTTAATCGTAATTATCACTCACTCAGTCTATGCATGAGAAACAAAAACGTGAGGCGTATGGCGTATTCATTTCATATCACAAAAATAGTAGTAGCGAGCGTGCTATCTTTTTTACTACTTCTTTATAAGTATTTCTTGGCTCAAGTACCAAAAATGTACTGTGATTTATACTTAACGTTAGAGAATGAGCTTCTTGAGTTGGAAATTGTGTTTCTTTGTTAGCTGTAAAAAATGATTGAAAGGGCACGACTGGAGGCGAAGGGCTGTTCCCATTGTGTCATTTTGAGTGTCATGTTTCCCTATTAGCTGTTGACCCGACGATTGGTTCAGTTGCATATAGTGTTAGTGATTCACAACGGAAGAAGCGACCACACATGACTGGTTCCCAGTTGACTATCACATGTGCTACTAATTTCCTCTCAGTCACATCAACAACTTCCTGAGTTTAGTTCAGTTAAGTTATTAGTGAATGAATGTGGTTAAAAGGAGTTCACATTCCTTCCTAATAACGCAAGTTTTAAGCATTGAAAAGCTGAAAATGAAAATGAATACGGACTTTTGCAAGATATGCAAAGCAGCAACCATGCGATGCACTTACCACAGTTTTACGCAACTATATATGCTAAGAATTGTACCTGAATTTAAATTACATATGTTTTTTCATGTTAAATTGCGTTACAGGTCCCGAAGCTGTTCGCGCCACGAATGTGTTTTACTATTTGACGTACGAAGGTAGCGTGGACCTGGAATCCATTAATGATGCTGTAATGTTGGAGGTAATTTGAACATGATGAATAGGTGGTTGTAATTCCACAATGACTGACTGTGAGCTGGTTACATTATAACCATGTTTGGTGTTTTAGGCTATTGAGAATCAGATTCGGAACTTTGGACAGACGCCGTCCCAGCTTCTAATGGAGCCGCATCCTCCCAGGAGTTCGGCGATGCACTTGGTAATAAGAGAAACCGGGTGGATTCCAACCAAGTTCTCTCTTTTTTCTTGTATTTTGACCTAATCGGTGAAGGAGAGGTTCGGTTGGAGCTTGAGTTGAGACTTGTTTGTTACATTGCATCAATTCAATGAGGCGCATGTGCTTGTGCTTTCATCTTTTATCACGTTTGTTATTTTATAATAATATATACTGATTCAGTCAGACGAAAAGCATGAGCAATGCGAGGCCACCTTACAGCAACTTCTATGAACCCTGTCGAATCTGATTAGGAACGTTTATGTTCAGTCGGCGTCACTTTTTGTGCTATGAATTTATGAAATTGACAAATGTTTCAACTTTTATGAATTTGTAATTCCATTTTGTGTTCTTCATTTTCAGTCTCCTATGATGTTTTCGACTGTCCCGGACGATATTTGCATGCTTATGAAGTTTACGTCCAATTCTCCAATTTGCCACATCTCTGCTAACAGTTATCCACAATTGCCCCAACCATCAGTCGTTACAGTCACTACAAGTCAGAACTTTGCCGTGAATAAATGGAACTCGTCCTACTCTGGTATCTATAATATTATCGACTAAATTCTTTATGATATTTTCATTTCGTATAAAAAGTTTACTGATGAGTCATTTTGTTTCATTATTCTTAGCCACGTCGGTGCATTCTCCCAGTTTTGGAGAAACGACTTCGAATTCATCTACTAATTGCCCACTGATTATGGATCCTGTGTTGGCTCAAGCGAATAATTACATGTTAAGAAGACATTTGGGAGATAATTTTAGTCAAAAGGTCAAAATGCGTTCAAACTGCTTTGTGACTACTGTGGACTCAAAGTTTCTAATAGCCTGCGGTTTTTGGGATCACAGTTTTCGTGTTTTTGCTACCGAAACAGGTATGGGGTAATCGTAATGGTTTTAAGTATTTTTGTGAGTAGAAAACATTTCATTGTGAATGCATTGTCAATTCTAGCAAAAATTGTGCAAATTATTTTCGGACATTACGGAGTTGTCACATGTTTGGGTCGATCCGAGTGCAATATAACATCGGATTGCTATATTGCTTCCGGTTCCGCTGATTGTACTGTACTACTATGGCACTGGAATGCACGTTGTCAGGCGATCGTTGGGGACTGTGACCATCCGTCACCTCGGGCCACACTTACAGGTCATGATACCCCAGTCACAGCTCTAGTCATTTCGGCCGAGTTGGGACTCGTTGTTAGTTCTTCAGAATGTAAGTTTTCATGTTTCAATTATTTTACTCACTGCGATGATTACATAATTTAATAAGTACGGTATTATTACCTACAGTTGGCCCAGTCTTAGTGCACACAACGTTTGGAGATCTCTTGCGAACTTTAGAACCTCCAACAGGATTTAAAGGTCCAGAAAATGTAATCATGTCCCGTGAAGGTATTGTGGTTGTTGGCTACGAAAGAGGAAATGTAGCAGCTTTTACTATGAATGGTCGTCGTTTAAGACATCAAACACATCATGATAATATACACGTGAGTCGATTGTCACGTTCAAGTTAAAATTGATTGTTTCAAACTAAAACTACGACGAACTTTTGTTAACAAGAGTATTTTCTGTATTTTAATAGTGTATGTTATTGAGTCGCGATGGAGAATATTTGATTACCGGTGGAGATAAAGGGATCGTTGAAGTTTGGCGAACATTTTCTCTGGCATTGCTGTACGCCTTCCCAGCGTGTGATAGTGCTGTTCGCTCACTTGCACTTTCGCATGACCACAGGTATGTGCTATTGCATCGTTCAAATTAATTATATCCTCGTAGTGCCAAATAAGAACGATTGACACTTGACATTATGTTTTTAATAGGTTTCTGCTCGCTGGGTTGACGACAGGTTCGATCGTCATATTTCACATTGATTTTAACCGTTGGCATCACGAGTTTCAACATCGTTACTAGTCTAGTATTTACGCTTGAAAAACTACTGTTTGCTCAGGGTTTGTAAACTAGAAAGTTACTAATCATTCAGTTTGATAACTTTAAGCTGAGACCCAGCTCGGGTCAATGCAATTTCACGATAAAACGTCCAATCTTTGGAAATTAATGCAGTATTGTTATAATCCTTACCTTTGGAAGTTTTCAAACTTGTATTACAAACTATATTACACTATCATTGTAGTATCAGACAGTATTTATTGCGTCACCAATGCTCTTTCCTTAGTTCAAATATACACCATTCCAGTTGATAAACCGTCATAACCAAAAAACGAAAAAGCATTTGTGAAGCAAAAATAATTAATTCTAACTTGGAATCGCGCTTAATCACATCAAAGTTATCACCTGAAATGAAATGTGTCAACCTTTAAACAGTTTTGGATATATTCGTGTACAATTTGCATGTAGTAGAATGTAGAACGAATAATGTACTATTGTTACCGTTGCTATTAAACGGGTACAGAGGGGAAAATGGGGAAACTTTTGAATATTCAAGTATAGCCGTCCCCAATGCATTCCATAATAAATGGAAAGCTAGCTGTCCAGAAGTTGTAATCCTTATTCCTGGTACGGAAGCAGGAAATTCTTATAGAAAATATCTATAAGATCGAAAAATGATTTAGACTGCTTATATGCTAATTTAGTACTAACAGTTACCACTATGAAAATAATTTATATTATGTCATTAATGTTTGGCATTCTAAATTCTAATGAGAAAATGGTGCATGTGAGAAAATGAAATGGAAAATCCAACTTAATAACTAATGTACAAGATTCTTATACATTCAATTTCTTTGATTTTAACTTATGTAGTGTATGGTACTACTTTGATAAACAAAACGAAAGCAATGATGATAGAAAGAATGATTGAAGTCTATACGCCTACGATAAGCGATTAATCCTAGTTTTGATGAGACACTTGTAGTAGTGACATAATAGAAATGTAGGGAATTTTCAAACAAATACCTTACCTACTTCTAAGGCATCAAATGCACAACAGGATGCAAATTCGCCTTGGTAGGAGGACTGTTATGTCAGTTTTTTGACGTTGAGCAATGATCGTTTCCATCCATAGATGATAACACTTGTAACGTCCTGTCTTTAAAGGTACATTTTAGTATAGTTAAGTCATATTAATGAATGTATAAATTCACCAAATAGACTTGTCATTCTTGGCTTCTTGATACTATAAATATTACTAGCACAAAACAATGCAAAGTGCATGCGCAAACAACTATATAACTGAAGAACTTAAGATATTTTAGATGTTTTTGTTTGTGAAATTCACTTCAAATTGCATGCATTATCATTATGATTCCTAATAATGAAACTTTATGTTTTAATGACTGCTAATTTGCAACACGAAATGTTTTAATTGAACGTTCCAGCATCACAGTATAAATTAACGTATACGCTTTACGATTTCATTCTGGTTGTATTAGTATTGTACTTACTTTCCATTCCGGCCAATGAATTATTCATTCCTCTTTCGACTGTGAAATTGCAAATTTTAATTACACAAACTATTGAGTAATTATTATTATACGGGATTTATAGGCCCTTGCAGCTTAAAATATTACGTAAATTAGCAATTTGATTTTATTAATTGTTATTATTTATTTCTCCTCCTTTTACTAAAGTTGAATGTTTATTTATGTAATGCAAAATAACATAAAATTACGTAAAGCATAGTAAAATTGTGATTTATACCTTGGTTGTTATTGACTCGTGCAAAATATCGCAATTATTATTAAAATAGCAGGCACAGTATACAACATGAAAAATAAAGTTCGTTTCACTGATTCGTTTGCAATGAATGTTTTGCATTTATATACTATTTTAAGGCTTTATTACGTTGCACCGCAAACGTATACACTTTTACAATTTTGTCCTTCTTTGGTGAACGTGGGCCAATTCAATATCAGAATAGGTGTGGAATTAAATGTGACAAGTATATGAAGCATAATAATATAGTCATTTGAATGTAGAATGCTAGTAACAATATGAGGTCATTTAGAGAGATTGCTTTGAACATTCGGATGAATGGCATGTCATTGATAGTTGAATGGAAAGTGTTGAGAAATCTGGCATATTATGGCGTGAAATCATGCTGTTTAAGATTAAAATTTCTTCTTCGGGAGGTCAGGCATCAGTTTTCCATCCGAAAACCAGTAATAGACGATGAGAACTTGCATCGCAATTGCAAAGACCACAGCAATTATGGTGTTCGTTACCGGGAAAGGATCTCTGGGGGGTTTAGGACGTGCAAGGCGAGCCTGTATTCCAGACACAGTAGACCGTAACTCTTCAATCTGCTCAGACTGTTGAATTTGTCTGGCCAGCAACTGACGAAGTAGATCCAACAACTGACGGTTAGCCTCACTGTGTACAAACAGAACGCATGGCAATTAAATCACATTTCGCTCGCTACCGAATATAATCGTGCATTTGATAACTAATCCAACTCTTACCGTTGATGAACTGCGGGTACGATTTGATCCGATGCACCAGAGAGAAGTCGTGCGGCACACTGCATATATTGATAAGCGTGTATGATGTATGAGTTTACATGTAACAAGGTTTAGAAGTTTGACTACATCACTACATTCACTACAGTATAGAGTGAAAAATGTATAATTTACCTTATTCTGCACGGAAATCAAAGATGAAGACCTCATCACTGGTGTTTTATGGCGTCTTTGAGTTTGAATGAAGTAGTCCTTCTCATACTCGATTAAATCGTTTCCGTCATCCCATGGGCGAAGATCTTCATGCTTGTATCGCCATGTAGTGCCATCCTTCAATTAAATTTAAAGTTTGCTTTCAATTTCCATTAATTAGTGTGACATACTACATTTAATCAATCATTGTATGAGGTAAACTTACATCAAAGAAGTATTTTGGTATCCAGGGATTTCCTAAACGGTCAGCACAAGCTCGTCGTTGCTCATCTTCTAGAATGGTCTTCTCTCGAGTTGCACCCACTTGATCTTCCGCCCGTATAGCTTCCGATACCTTCATCCATTTACATTCTGACTCTGTAGGGTATTGCATCTCAATAGGAACCGTGTATCGCTTCAAGCGCTGTGATTTTACAGCATCGTTGACTTGCCATAACACTTCGTGAACCTATTACGTTTGTTGGCAATTACTGAAAAGAATTACAACATATTTTGATTTATTTAAATAAAACAACATTTACTTGCGGCTGCTTCTGTTTTATTACGAGTTTGTTATCCCAATGTCCGTCAATTGAAGCAACTGTATTTCCGCCAAGCTTTATCTTCCCATGAATCGAATTAATTGCCTCTTTGCTCGGCCACATCCCCTATTTCAAAGAATATTATTCATTTAATTTCAAATCAAATGACTACATCTACAAGTAAGTTCTCTCACTGACCTTTAGTTTAAACTCTAAATCAGCAAAGTAACCTGTCTTTTCACAGACAATGGTTACTTCACCACCAAGCTCCATAGACAATGTTCCTAAGAAAAGTCCCTTACAATGAGCGTATGGCATTGTGATTACGTATACTTCTCCGCGTGGTAAGAGTGTCAATGTAGCCTGTCCGTCTAACAGAGCAGAACTAGAATTTCCTATATAAATAATCAAACAAAGTTTACCAGCTAGGTCAGACGGTTACTTGAAAATAAGGTTTCAAATAAATTCTCTATAAAATACCATAAAACTTTGATTTAGTCAATATGGCAGCGGAAATGACAAAACCATCCCTCTTGTTGCTGACGTAAAATGCTGATACGGGTGGATGGTGAGATACTTGCTCCGCAATGTAGTATGTTTTCGATCCAGACAGATGTTCCCAGTAGCAGCGAAACGTCTCTCCTAAAATGGGATTATATGGCTTTTTTAGACCTTTCGGTTTCTTATAAAATCCACTTAAATACCACCGAACAATGGACTTCATCCGAACAAATGGATCATCCTCTAAAACAGCTCTGTGGGATTTATAACACATTTTCAGTGAATTAGTATCCATTAATAAATAATATCCTCATTGCATTTCAAAAATTAGAAGTTCGCAAACATTGACTTACTGCGATAAAAGATCTGCGTGATAATAATAGTCAGAGAGTTTGTCAAGGAATGATCGAGGTTCTAAAATAAAAGTTGGGAGGACAACACGGGATAAGTCCAAGCCGGGTCGAACTTGCTTCAACAGAAACCAAAGTAACGACTTGTTGTCGTCACCGAGAACCTCGGAATGTTCACCTATCGTCTATTGATTAACATATTTGTTAAATAATTGCGTACACCAAAAATATAATAGCCTACTAATAGCGTAACTTTACATGAGCGAATTCTCCTTCAATATTCATGGTATAAGTTGTTTGCATGGGCTCATCATCATCGTTCTTTGTGTCATCCAAAACCTTCTTTTTTCCACTTTTTCGTCGTTTCAAACTTCCAGACACTGAAGTGGATGCATTTTCTTCTGCATCGGAATTCTTTTTTCGACGCTGAATAACATCACATTGTGACACATCTGTAGTCAAAACTTCAACGCTATAATCACAATAGTCAATCTCTTCATCGCTATCCCTTTCATGGTGGTCATCTGTGTCTGAGTCATTGTCGGAATTACTCTGACTCTTGGTCTCTTCTAGGTCTGAGCCGTCACAGTCTGCAAACACTAAAATCAATTCTTGTACATTATTTACTGTACTTACTTCAAATATCAAAAACAAACATCATTGAAAACCGCAATACATACCTGCAGACCCTTCTTCAGTCTTATCATCCACGTCAGTTTCCATATGAGATCTAGGAGACCGAACAAGCAAGGAGGAACACCTAACGAGAATAAACA
This sequence comes from Harlomillsia oculata, assembly GCA_019776145.1. NCBI lineage: Eukaryota > Metazoa > Arthropoda > Collembola > Entomobryomorpha > Oncopoduridae > Harlomillsia > Harlomillsia oculata. The sequence goes on along the minus strand of JABASF010000318.1, from coordinate 9,387 downwards.
GCTTCATGCAAACAAGATCCATAATACGAATAATTGATGAATAAAACATAAATTACGTTAGTGCCAGTTCTAGTCCGTCCATCCAGCATTTGCCTTGGTCAGCCGAGGGAGCACGACATATCAAATATGTTGCTGGTAATGGCTGCACGACAGCTCCCATTGTTTCTCCTTCTGGACCCTTGGTAGCCCAAATAGATTGTTCCAGTGGATGAAAAACTTTAAAGCAAAATCCATCTTTCTTCGAAGGTCGTTCAATCACCTTACAACAGTGGAGCAAAACTGTCGCAACCCAGTGGCTACTCTGCTCAAAAAAGTAATTAACAGTCAGTTAATGAAACACGGTTAGTAAAAACGAAATTGTCCAAAGATGCTTTATAGCCTATTTATAAATTTTCAATAGTTAGAGAATAAGGTCAAATTGTCTCAAACCGCCACGCAAATATTAAATATTTTAAAAGGGCACTTAATTTTCATATACTTACTTTGGTCTTGTTGGTTTTATATAGCAGCAGAAGACCTGGTTTCAAAACTGCCCATAGCTTAGTCCAGCCCTTCAGTTTTCCTCGTACTTTAAGTCCTCTTGATAAAATTATTATTGATGGATCCTTTAGAGCAGACGACAGCTCTTGAGCAACACGTTGTTTCTCCTTTTGATAGTTTTTCTTTTGCTCCTTGTAGAACAATTCCTGTAGAAAATATAATAATGAAAAGTGTTAGGATAAGACTAGATACATGAATTCATTAGATTTCCTTCAAATTAGACCAAGAAACAGAGCAAGATAAACAAACAACGTTGTTTTACCTTTTCTTCTGGTGCGTCATCACCTTGCGTCCCTGAAACCATGATTGCAGAACGTAATTATCTATTCATGCACAACTTTGTATGAATGTACGACATGAATAAATCAGTACCTGGGGACTGAGGACTTTTGTTTAAAGAATCGCCGGAACCGTTTCCATTTCGTGCATGAGGGCCAAATTTTGGGAGGTTAACGTGAAGACTGGGCTTTCTTTTGAATTCTTCAGAGAAAACGAATGATTATTAGAATTAGGTTACAGAGCGCTATTAACGGCACGAAATGAGAGTCTTAAATCTGTACCTGAGTGCTTTCCAGTCACTGGTGTTGAAGTCATTACCGTTCCATCTGACGAAATAGCAATAGGAGTTGAGCCCTGCGAAGAAGTGGTCACCGACATATCAAAATTTGAGTTATTATGGTCTACAACCGTTTGAGGCGACTTTATTGCATGAGAGCTTTGGCTGCTAGCACTTGCACTAGCAGTGCAGAGCTTCGCCGACAGCGGACTGTTGTCTATTTCTTCCGTCATAGCACGACGATAGAAAGTGACACGGTTCCGATTATTTAAGTCGGGTCTTGAATAATTTCACAATATCAAACAACATGAAATACTTAGCCGTAGTAGGAGTGTACGCACTTCACCAAAGGACAGTATAGGTTTTGGATCGATAAAATGGAACACAATGTCACTCAAAAACTCGAGAATAAGTCTGCGAAATATTAATGAAGGTCAAGCCTTCGGTCCAGAGTAAGTGTACACAAAAACTTTTCACTGCTGACCGTAAACTGTCCTTTTGCAGTCTTAAAAAAGTTACCGAAGTAGTGCACAATACGAGTGCTTGTTTCGAACAAAACTTTGCACTAATTTTTATCTTAGCATTTTAACAAACAAACGATACAAAACGACGGCAATATTCTCATGAATGTTTTAACATGTATATAGTCAACATGGAACGTTCGACGGCTTATCCCGTCTTAATAATTAATCCGAAACAGCACGCTATATCAGACCACAATTTCTTTTAACTACCTTTTTAAACCAGGTAACCCGAAATATCATGATGAGGCTTGAATGGTCGTCTTTCTCAACGATAAAAGCACTGACAAACCAGTTGTCTTCAATAATCACAAACAGGCGAAACGACGGTTATCGATTTCTCAAGTCCGTTTGTTTACTGTTCTGAATTCATACTGTAGAGAGAGAGGCTACTCGAGTTTTTCAAACGTTAACCTGAAAAAAATCAACCCATTATATTACATTCTCAATTCCATTGTCAAACGGCAACAGCAGGATTTCATAAACCCACAAAAAACAATTCAATTAGCAATCCTTCATAGGCTAGGCGACACAACCATGTAATAACCAAAATTGATACTTATGACGATTGTGAACACAAACCTTCATAGCTGTCATTGGTATCCGATGGGTTTGACTGTTTGACACAATTCCAATAATTCACCGACCTGAAGCTTCGATCGAATTCGATCGATTCTTAGCAGCGTATTTACCACAATTCGTAATTCAGTGAGCAGCTGTCAGTATGCTGCAAATCAATAAAGACACACTTTAAAATAATGTTTGTTCTTACTGTTTCATGTCAAAGTCCCAATTCCCAATAGCCTAGGAAACACTACCGTATACATACGCCATTGACATGAGAATGAACAATGCCCCTCGAATGGAAAAGCACAAAACTATAAAAATCCTCATAAAGTTATAAAATGCTTCTGCTAATAAAATGTACTGCCCTACCAGATCAACATAGTCTGTGTATAGTTTGGTATGGGTTATGAAAGGTTAAACATAATGACGATGACAAACACCACACCTTACCCAACATTTATATTGTAATTATACAATTTACACTAAACGTAGGATCAACAAGACCAAAAAAATAGAATTGCAGCGTTGATGTGATAAAGATAAGCCAGTATCGAGTTCAAATCGCTCGTGCCTATGTTTTGCTTTTTGCTGATAACCCTTCGTCAGTACACAATGAAAATGTACAAAAATATAATACTATTTATTTACAATATGCCATGAAAAAAATTAACAAACAACCATTGAAATCCAGAGAATGAATGAGCATGAGTCAAGTTACTGTGGTCCAATATATAAAAATATTGCACGAATTTATCCTTCTTACGACTCTTCTCTGAGTACCACACTGCTCAAAAAGACATTCAAACCTACATATTCAAAAGGTCAAATGATTGAAAAATGCATACCTTATACCTAAAATATTACGATTACACCATAGAAAAGGCTGATAAACCGGCATTGCTCCTTGCGGTTCATGATACGTCAAACGCGGAATGTCAAACGTCAAAATACTCATCTCTATCTATATACAACTAGTACTAATACTACTGACTCATGATGAATCGAATATGAAATATATGTAAAGTAAAGCGCATTTATTACGATATACGATTACAACAAAAGAATGGCTTACAGCAAAAAATTCGAGTCAGAATCCAAAGCTTGAGCGATGATTGACACACCACATCCGGATCTTTGAGGTTAAAAGATAATAAGTCAAGAACACGATGAGATTACAAAATTTTAAAGGATCTCAAGTCAGTCAGTCGATACGGATTTGATCCGTTCAAGTTTAATATCCAGATGACCTCTGCCCTTGAATGAAATGACCGGCTTCTTACAGCTAATCTACAATCAAATGACACAAGGGAAAACAATCTTAGCTTCACATGGACTTATAAACGCCCGAAAGTAAAAACAACATGCAAAAATTCTGTACATTTAAATTCGCACGAGTCAATTTCTACTTCACACTTGGGGCACGGCACTTGACTAGTTTCTGTTGTTTGTGAATACAAATACATACGATACAAAACCATGGAAACTTTGATTTTCATAGAAAATCCTCATATAAAAATATTATTGCAAAATCATAGTTTTTCCATAGAAATTACGAAATGAACATTCTCCAAAAATGGTAATTCATAGCCAGTTTTCCTGACAACACGCACGACCATGGTCGTTGTAGTTTGAAGTATGATACATTAAGTAACAAAACCACATTAACAAGACGATGATATAAGGACATTATAATGTTTACGTGCCACATTACCCATCACACCATCCACATTTTCGACATCGACACATCGTTTTTCCTACTTTTTGTTGCATCTTACATCATGTTTATATATTATACCATAGACAACACAACACAACTCAAACAGGCAAACAGGCAAAAGGCTTTTAAAAAAGTCATGTCATAATTGCACATGATTATGATACAGATTTCAGATAGCGTCAAAAAATGCTGCGCAAATGTATGATCAATATGAAAAGTCAAAACATTGAATTTAAGATCATATTTTACCTGCTATTGCACTATTATTTTGGAGAAGGAATATTTTTGGGGGGGATTCACCGCACACACAAAAGAGACTAGTTGAAGGAAAAAAGATGACCAGAAAAATTCACATTGCATATTACATTACATTACACACTGAGAATGCGACTTCGGTAACGACACTCACAATGTCACAGTCACAATCACAAATTTAATAATCCATAACACGAATATCAGTTGTATTGTATAAAGTATATACTATTGTATGTCACAAATGAGAATATTTCAAATTCCACTTTGACCCAATGAAAAATACATTGCAAACTTGAAACTAGTATCAAAACAATTCGGAAAATTACATAAAAATTGCGTATAAAAAATTGTACCAGTGAGATTTGTTGGCTCGTAATAAATAAAAACAGTAACAAAATTGGCACGTCACAATGTTTGACATGAATGAGCAAGTTGGAATAAAATTCATAATTTGTATTATTATAAAATTAGGCAAAGAGCGTTTATAATTTTCTTCTTACAAAACAAATAATGTATAAAATATCATTGTTTAATGCAGGTACAAGGTACAATATTTTGTAAAACGCAAAGGTAAATAAAAATTAATTTTTATTATTGACAAGAAGGATCCCGCGGATTTGAGTCCTGCGTGCCATCTGGAGCTGTGCAATCCACCTCGTATGATATAACGCAAATGAATGAATGGCAAATCCTTTTAAAAACACCCATTTTTCACTATAAGAACAACCAACCAAGAGAAATATAAAGGAACAGCAGACAGTGATTTGTATTACTCATTTATTTGTTTAATTACAAATGAATATTCACTCCCCTGCTGCGCAACTTTTTTTCATATTATATTTTATTATGTAAAAACTGTGTGTGTGGAAGGGAAAAGTCGAAGGAATCAGTTTGTTGACCTTTGGAACTCATTTGTGAGTTCTGTTTTTCTGTTTCCTGTGTTTGTTTATCTTTTCGTAGTATAAATAACTTCATCTCAAAGAATATTTTTAAGGTTTACAATTTAATTCTTGATCTACACATTGAGTTTAATTTAGTTGTTAATGTTGTTGGATTGCCGGGGTTGATTGTTAATCTCATCATTCGTTGTTGACACCGGGTTGTATATTTAATTCAATTGTTTGATAACATTTCGATGATAACGTTATTTGGTGTTCTTGCTCAAATTAAACATGGAGTACGTTCAAATTATGGGAGAAGATTTCCTTGGTGTTAATTGTGCACCACCGCAGTGTCTTGATTTGGGGGATGGGTTTGTCGTGATTTCTGGAAGTGTGATTGATTGCATTGATCAACCGGTGCAAACCGAGCCAGAGGATGAGATTAAGTATGTGTTATTTGATGGACTCAATCAGCTGTTTTATTATAGATGTTTAGGTCATTTTGTATTAATTAATTTTGGTTTCAAATTCAAAGGTCACATATACTTGATCACATGTACGCCAAGAAACCGCGTGAACCTGGAACTGAATTAGTGAAACCAACTCGTCGGAGATCCAAGAAGAAGGAACAACTGATGAACCAACTTTTCATTCAGGAACTTGCTCCTGAAGCTCCGAGGATTAACATCATCCGGTATTCATTCTTGTTTTGTAAAAAAAATAAGTGAGATAGGATCACTATGTAACGTACAACGTAGAAGAGTTTGGTAAGTAATGATTTTGGGGCATTGGTTTTTATTTAGACAAAGATTGCCAATATCGCCCGCTTTTCGACCGGTACCGAAGATTTTGTATGGTGGCAGTGGTTCGAGTGCTCCCAAGTTGGATCCACCGAATGTCAGTGTTCCCCCCGTTTCAATTGTCCATACTATGAAATCTCGGCAACAACAAATTCGTCTTCCGATTCCGACGAAAAACGGAATCGGAACATCGTTCTCACCTTCGCCCATTACACTAGCACCAATTGACGAGTTAGACATGTGTCCGCCTTTAGCAATGTCTGATCAGATACCTGTCAAAAAGCAGAAGCAAAACAACACAACCAGTTATTTTGGGGATGAAGTCATTGTTGGGATACAGGACAGCTCTGAAGAAGAAGAATTCATCCTGGACCTTCCAATTGAAGAAGCAGAACAAATACCTTTCGACGTAGATGTATTTGATGATATGGTTTTACAAGCAAATCCCGGGTGTTCATTGATTGCCTCGGACGTTCTGATTGGTTTGAACGGTACAGACACACTTAATTTTTCGACCTTGAACGCTGCTCCCTCATCCATGAATAGCTTTGGAAAACCGCAGTTGCGATTTTCGAATCGTGCTCTGTCCTCTTCTGAAATTCTTCCTATTGAATTGTCTGAATCTTTATGCAATGATGGGAAACATCAGGAATCACAGGGCTTTAGTTTCGATGAATCAATTTCTCCTGATTCAATTGTTGTAAATCAGGACGTTGACATTAAACCTGATTTACTCCAATTGAGTTCACCAGAACCGACAAACAAACCATCTCTTATCACGACACCGACAAGACGCTCTACGCGCCCTACTAGGATTCCTAATAGGCTTAAGGACCTTGGAGAACTTAAAATTAAACGGCGTCGCCTGTAATTCGTAAAATGGAACTGTAGTATACCCAGGCCCCGGGCTTGAAAATCTTGGAATCGTGCCACGTTCCGAGCGTTGCAAAAGGGACATGGAAAAGTGCATCTAGGGCCCTCCCGTCCTTTGAGACACTTTGGCTCGCAGTACAAACAAACCACAAAAACTGCTGGTGTGCTTATAGTCATTAACAATTGCCTGACTTGTTTTTGACTAGTTATTTTCTTCTGGTTTTTGTTTCAACAAAGAAGAGCAGGGCGGATGCACCGAGCTATCATTGATGGAGCGTTCGAGCGGTGCCACGTTGCTAGTGCCAATGCAATGGTGATTGGCATTCATAAAGCTGGGATGTAAGGGGCGTTATGTTACGAATTACGATGGTCATTCTATTTTCCAACCCATGTTCAGCGATTCAGCAAGCATTTGCTATTGTATGTGGCGGTTGCCGGTGACATAAGGATCAGGTTTTTGTTACGTGTAAACATTTTAAGAATGTTTTTTGTCGTTAGTTATTCAGACAAGGCCAATTTAGAAATGAACAGAAAAATTGAAATATACCTGTCTTTGAACTACTATTTTACAGCTTAATTTATTATTAATTAATATCACTATTTGTTCCTGAACTGTGTTAGTCAACGTTAGCATTACCATCAACAACGTCGTACTTTACGCCCCTATATTGCATTTGTATCAGTGATACGGAATAATGACGGTCGGAGGGTCGGACTGAGTGGGATCCTATTGATGGGTCTTGTAATTGTATTTATTGTTTTAATGAATTGCCTTTGGGTTTGCTAACTCTGACAGAACAAAGAGACTGAAATTGGTTAAATGACGTAGTCGCGTATGGATTTCATGATGTAAAAGTAACTTAAACGGTTGTCTATTAATATAATGTTGTTCTTAGTGCAGTCTGTAATTTATTACTCGACAAGTTAACAATCAATATAACTGAAGACACAATGTCCCAGTTTCGTATCTCAAAAATGAAACTGAGAGCTCATTATCTCAAACGATGAATGTTGCATTTTCAATTGAAATATTTGAAAAAACTGTGTTTTTTCAAGTTTGTTTGGTACCAGTGTTTTGTAGTCATTGAAGTTGCTTGCATTTTTGTTTACTGGAAACAAGTTAGTTACAACAGTCATCTTCGTAAATTATAATAATTTCTTAAAGTTAATATTTAGTTACGCTGAAGACGTGATTGACTCAAAGTTTTTCTTGAATAATGTTGTTCACTTATGATTGCCTATGTATGCTTGTGTTGTATTGTAAAGAATGTCCGCTTTCCGTGTTAATGTTTTTTGGTTTATGATCTTCAAACGTGTTAACTGTGTTGGTGAACACAATGAGTTTCCGCTTGATATATAGTTTGCTGTGCTCTTGTAATACCAAGATGAGTTTATGGTTGATAGAGTACTTTGAGTTTTTGCTGAATGGTTAATGGATACATTATATATTAGATGTGAATGGTGCGCTGCCTTGTAGGAAACATTGCGTAGTTATGTTATACAACTGCGTTGCCCATTGCCTATAGGTTCAAAAATAATATAACTACTATATTTTAATTTTTATTAAAACTACCTACTTGCTACTACGTACAATACAACAATGGCATTTGTGCAATAATAAGACTTTTTTCAATCACTGTAAGCATAAATCTAGTTCATTATTTGTACACTAAGTCGTAGAGCGTCAAATATAAATGTACAAAAAAAAATATTAAAAAAAATTCTTAACTCACTTTGCTCAAGTCGTGTTTCTCAGTGTTTGTTCAATTATTAGGATTCAAGAGTCATCTTTCAGCATCTAAGGATCAATGGGAATGAATGTTACTAAATTCTGTAGGTGGCAGAAACACATACTTTCCTTGGCAGTCGGCCCCAGTCTTATTGGTCTCATTTTCTCCTTTTGCATGTTGAATAAAGTTTACGCATTTCATAGGTATTTTTTAGAAAACTTTGTTTATTTAGTTAAACTGAAAACTAGGTGCATTTTGGTATTTGATCAATGTTCGAAATACAGTTTGGAATTGCACATGCTCATAAAAGGCTCATACTATAGTTATTCTTTACTTCAGTATCATCACATCATCCATCAGTCCAAGACTTTAGAAACCATTTGGGTTCAGTTCTAGCCAAGTCTCACAGTTTCCCTTAAGTAGTTTTTGTCATCAAAGTCAACATTGTACTACGTTTTCTACTCTAATGCACTTCCTAGAACTAGAACAATAAAGGGAAAATATAATAATTGGTGATTCGTTGAGAGGTTGGGATTTACAAATTACAAAAGCTTAAAAATAAGAATTGTTTATTGTTTATTGTTGAATTATGCTTAAAATTCAAATGGCGTTATCCCATACCTCAAATTGTGGTTTTTCATTCTCCAATACAATATAATATACATTACACATGTGAAGTCAATTATATTAATAGTGATTTTTATCCTCTTTCTCCGGCTTGATTGTTATTGGACTAAGCGCATCAGCAGCATTGAAAATAAAACTTACCTTGCTGCTAAATCCATTAATTTGCCAAGTTTGAGGATTTCATAATATCAATCGGAATGTATAATAGATAATAGTACGTAATGTAAAATTAAATAACATATATTCAAGTAAAATATTTGGATTTGCCGTCATAATAATGCATACCCTAAAGTTTCATGCGTTTGTTCGTTTGTATAATA
>JABASF010000317.1:0-47062 GCA_019776145.1 Harlomillsia oculata | reverse complement strand
AATTTTTATCTCAAAATGAGCAATCTCAAATTGCGTGACACTTAGTATTTGGATTGGACCTTTCTGAGTATGGAATGTCGATTACCAAAATTTAAAAAAAATTTCATCTGGGGTCCCGTTTGCTTCACCCCAACCACAGTGGTTATTATTATTAAATTTGTTTAATAAATTTAATCTCAATTACTTACTTTTTGTAGATTACTTTAATGTGCACTAAAAATTGAATCTCAGAAAATCTGAGAGAGACCTCGCACTTGGTGCAAAGTCAGAGACGAACTACACGAAAACGATTCGTCCAGCGCACCAGGATTCAACCGGTTGACGCGCACTCTTTAGGGGCCTCACCAGTAGTTACTAGACTACCAGCAGCGAATGTTACGCTCCAAATGTTAACAAGGCAACAACATTTTTATGCTTTTTTTTGCAGCCGATTTTGCTTTTAAGACTCAAAAATTGTTTTTTAATGCTTCATTTTAGAGTTTGTTTTTTAAAAAAACAACATTTCAACGCCGATAAATAAAATATTTCCCCTAAAATAGCTTCGAAAAGTATTTTCAGCCTTGTCAAGCAAATAACCACAACACAACTATAGGAGATGGGTATCTCCTATAGTCATTTATACAATTGTTGTTCATTACTTTGTGCGGAATTTAAGTTTTGAACGTTTTTTAAGTCGATTGTTTTTGCGATTTGTCCTCTTTTTAACCCGATTTTTGGCGATTGATGCTTTTTTACTCGATTTTTGGCGATTTATGCTTTATTATATGCTTTTTATGATTTATTTTCTGTTTTTCTAAAAATGATGCTTTTGTATGCTTTTAAAATTTCGGAAAAACCATATTTGGAATCCTCATGTTTTTGTAACAAACTCACCCGGCAACCATAGATCAATTCTACATTGTACTTTTTTATGCTTTTGGTTGCCTTTGCAATTAGCATCCTTCATTTTTTTAGATTCAACTTCTCGTACCAATATCCGGAAGGATTGTGTCAGATTCGACGTCCTCGTAGGACTCACTATCCGGGTTTTTCGAAAATTGAAAAGGGGATCTATAAGAAAAAGCAGCATAAATATTACGTCATCATCAAGTCAAAATATCAGTGGGTTTGAGTTCCTCCTCCAGAAATGCCAGACTGTCAGATTAGACGTGGGAATGCAGGAAGGAGGGTAACAACAGTGTATGCCTTTTAAATTAAGTGCATTATGCTTTTCGGCGTTTCCCCGTGAGACAACAGAGAAAGCATGAAATATTTCCCTTATCAAAATAATGGGAATCCAAATGAAAGAATTTGAAGTACCAGAAAGGAGGATTGCTCACTATTAGGTAACAGTAATGTATTGAACTCTATATAAACCGTAAGCACTAACTACTAACATGTAAAAGTATTACCAAACCAAGCAGATATTTCTTCTCTTGAAGTATTCAGAAATTATAGGAGTAGATGAAAGACTATTAGCCAAAGGTTGCGTTGGAATTGGAATAAAGGAAGGAACACACTAACCCAAAACCCGAAAAGTGAAGAATGAGATAGGAATAGTAATATCATCATAAAGGAAGAAATGAGGAGGTTAGGTTACTATTACTATAATACAATGTCAGAATCCAAGTATTTAGAGGAAGAGAGAAGAATACTTTTATACTCAGAGATCCAAGAGAGGTGTTTGTTACATATTTCTAGTACGAGACTAGACTACTTGGTTTGAATGTTGCTCATTGCTCTTCCATTCTATGTTGTATTGTTACATAAGGAAGGTAAAATGCTTTATAGCTTGGACTGTCGGACTAGCTGGAGGATAGGATGGACCTTTGGTACAGGACGAGGACAGAAGAACTGGCGGTTGAGGCATGATGTAAAACGCAATCATGGAATGGTATGCCATGCCCATCATATAATGGGAGGTGAGGAATTTGAAGAACAAAGAATTCGACCGTGCTCAGTCTGTGCTGGAGATTCGGATGCTGCGACTGTAGAGCGTCGTGAGTGAGTTTCGTTGGTTGGAAGAGGATGGAAGGAAATGTGGAAAAGACGTTGGCCTTATAGTTAGAATTGGAAGAGGAAGGGAGACCGGAGACCAAAGAGGAATATCCCATCATCTATGTAATGCAAGCGGCGGCGGCGGCAAGAGTGAGGCGGTGTCCGTCTCAGAGTGAGATTATTAGAGGCTCTCAGGCCGCACTGAATAAGTAAATCCTCTGATGATGTAGGAGGACCGACTGACTGGGTGCTAATGACTCACGGTACGTTGCTCACCATATACTCGGGGTGTAAAGCTGATTTCCTGAACGTGATGAAAATTTGCCTCTCTTCCTCTCTCATGTTATTTCACCAAAATGATTCATCTCTCACTGGAGAGAGGAGAGACTTCCCGACTCCCGACCCTTGTCCACGTCGGAGCATGGGAGAATGTCAGGATAAATGGATCTCGAGTGGAATTGGAACATATGACTAAGGCACACTAATTCCTTCACTACTTATGAAATATGAAAGCTCATATAGGCATTCGACGTGTGACTAACGGGCGGTGGGCCTTTTAATGACTTGAGTCGGTGTCTATGATATAAACCTAATTTGTGGGGTCTGTTATACACAAATGAGACTATTAGACTACTGCTAAAAGTTCCATACGAACAAATTATGCTGTGCTTGTGCGTGAACATGTCAAGGTGTGTGACTATCATGTCGTACTACTGGGAGTCGACAGACAAAGTCAGCAAATGACGGGACAGGAGGTCGGGGAACATTAGATGACAATTAAGCTAGTGTCGAGTTTTACGCGACTGAGCACAGAACGACTACTACGGGACATTAATACAATGCATGCCAGAATACGAGCTTGGTGCCGTTTAAGTAGTTTGTGCCAAGAATTGAAGCAAAGGAAAAGCAAGGTGAAGCTCATAAAGTCATCATCGCCACTTGAGTGAGAATGGCGAGGGAAGTGACTGCGTGCATGGTCTTAATGTTGGTAATGTCGATGCTCCAGAGGCTCATCTTAAAGGTGCACATGGAATTGCAGGAGACTCAACCCGACCCGATGCATGCACACCTCTCCTACTTATCATCATTATTCTGATGACGAGAAGTTGCATGTACTCATGCAAGTCTGCAGGGCTCGCTCGGCTCGCGTACATCTTCTTCATCATTTCATATCACTTCTCTCACACGCACTTCGTCTTGGCTCTAGGCCGAATGAAATAGAAAGTTTTCCTTCTTCTCATATCATCTGCTCGGTGCTCCACTTGACTTTGTGCTGGCTGTTGGTCGTCGCATGACTCCTCCAACTGCAAAACCTCGAGACGACCCGTGCGACTCTTGATGAGGGATTAGTAGCCCAGCCACGTACGAATGAGTATGCTGCATGAGTCTGAGCCGGGTGTTACGTTACATTCTGTTATCATCAATCTATATGTATAATAGTTCCTACTCACTCAGTAATATGTGGGAATGTTGGCGAAAACTGCTCTCTGCCACCTAAAACACAAGTCACTTTTCTCTTTCTCTTGTTCTCTCTCTCCGTCAGCTTTTACAAAACGACACTGAGGTTTATTATTTGGCTCAAAGCTGAGGGAGAAAAGTCACCAGAAATCCAATCAAAATGAGCGACTGATGCATGGACAACATCCTCATTTTGCCTTTGCTTTGTGAAAGTCATCATCCGTCGTTTGTCCGTGTGTGCAGCTGAGAAATTTACGATATATTACTATTAATTCCGACGAACCCCACACACACCACACGTTCCGAAATGTCCCGTCGCCCGTTTCTCTTCTTATGTGTGAAACATGGAGCATGTTACAATACACGGACTCAAACTCCCTTCCCTGATATTGACCTGTTTCCCGTCCACGCGCTTTTAGGTTATGATTATTGCTAGGAGGACCGCTTTAGCTTGTTATTACAGTGCTAAAAGAGAACAAGAGCCAAAAGGCGAGATACAGATTTATGTGTAAATTACCATTCCGTGCCAATGTTAGTATCAACAAGCGACTGCTGGGCAGATTGTGTAACTATCAAACCGCCACGACCGCTGCTAGGACAAGCCACCAGTCCTCAGTCCTGACCACCAATCCCTGATCTGAATTCGTGAACTGAGTGAGTGAGAGTGTAAGTAGGACTTAAATCTCCAGGCTCTCTGAAACCACTTGCACACTATCACACCAACACCAACCAGCACGACTTAATCATGGACACACAGTCATTCTTATTATGATTGCAACAAAAACTGCATGAATTTGTCTGTGTGTTGTGTGACGAGGGTTTAGTTTAGGGATGGAAACCTCACCAGAATTTGTCATTTGACGGGAACAATGTCATTTTGAATGCAGGCAGGGGACATGGTCATGTAATACCAACTTGTGATTTAGAAGGGCATTAAGCTCAAGGTAACATTTGGCCGAGGCAAACGCAAACGACAACGAGCGAGGGGTGAAAAGAAATGAAATGTCACTCGACGTCTTTGGCCATCACCAGCATCATAATTCTGCCTCTGATTCATGAGAGCGACTGACATTCGCTAGGGTGACGCTGCTATTATTGCATTATTACTATTAATATCTGAATGTGTGCATGTAACTATACGAAAATAGAGACGAAACAGAGGACACATGCTTGAAAGAAGTAAAAGCCAAGGAATGGACGCGCCTTGACTTATGAAACTGAGCGTGAGTGAGATTAATTTTTATACTATTGCATAGACATTTGCTGCTATTATATGCATTACGTATTATACGTACTGTAATAAAACTATAAAACGCTTGAGCCTTTGTTCCTATTTGTGTACCTCTCTGTCGTAAATGAGTTTATTTTGTGTGATGAGGCGGAGGATGTTCTGATGAAGGTTCCATGTCTGTTGAATTAAACTTTTGGCTTTCGTAGGCTTGTCTCATTGTTGTGACTGTGCCAGCCCAACGTACAGAAATGATTGGTGAATTGGTGATGGTTGTCCAGATAAGCAAAGGAGAAGCTGAGAAGCCTTGTCATGTGAAACAACGGATTGACGTCTGTACACAAGCGTTAAGAGTCCACTTATGAGACTCTGTGCTACTCAATCCTTGATTATTTCTTCATGATCACTATCAAATTGACGTATGTAGAGCTGTAATGGGAAAAGGGACACAGAACCACTCTCGTCGTCTCAATGTAATTTGAATTGGGGACTGCCACCAGCAGTGCCAGTGCCAGTGCCACTGCTCCCTTTATATAACATAATACCCATTCTCATTCTTCTTCATCGTGATCTTCCAACATTCAAAAAAGGTCGACGGAAAAGACTCGCCAAGCTTCATTTTCTAATCTCTCGCTAAACTGTTTGAGCTTAACCAATCTTAAGAGCCTAGTTTCGGCACGTCTACAAAAATTTTGCGAGTGAGTAATAAGACAGCGTAGATTATAGAGTAGAAGAATCCAAAGGAAGGCATCCTACCAAAAGTTGGTTGGTTGGTTCCTCTCGAGAAAAATGATACAAGTCATAAGAAATAAGCTCAGGGCAGATCCATCGTCCTCTGCCTAATCCATCTCCTGGTCTGTGCATAATGCAAGAAAAACACATTAGCATTCAGGAGAACTCATCTTTTGTAGTAATAGGCCAGGAACAAGAAGAGAATAGACGCGTTGTCAGACACGCAAAGAATAACCCATGTTGGAAACGAGACCAGCCCAGGAGCAGCGGCGTGGAGTCGCAAGAGACCAAAAAGCCTTGCACTATAAATGGCTATGCAATGCAGCAACTCGATTTTATAATGGCATGTAGCTGTGAACCAAACGCTTTTTCTCCTTGCCTCCTTTACTCTTTGTGAAGTCAGTCATTCGACTTCGTCATGGCTAAAATGATGATCACAAACGTTGAGATAAGCCAAAAACGAAGAACTTGTGATGTTGGTGGTAGCTATTCTTCCGACCGAAAGGAATGACAATGGTCAAAAAGCTGGAGAGTTTTGAGCTGCATTGTCGATTGTCACTTGGTCGCTGACTCTCTCCGACTCTGACTCTCCTTGTGTCTTTCTCTCACATACTTGCATTCTTACCCTGACTTACGACTACATTAGATTCAATTCTCCTGGAAACTCGTTCATGGAATAATATGACGCACTCAAATGTAAAGCAACGACACTTCACAATTACCTCATCTTTCCCTCATTGCTTTGTAATCCATGTAAGCTATGCCATTTCGTGCGGCTTGAAAGCAGGAGTAGCAGCGCAATAAACCATGCGGGTCTTTCTGATCTGATGTGACTGTACTTATTGCATCTCACATAGTCACACACCGAGACGGAACTCAATAATTCCATCCATGGACTTCCCAGTTTTTGGTGCTCAAAAACAGTCGTCGTCGTCGTCGTAGGCTCTAAGCTGTTTAGTACAGTCGACGTTTTTTGATGTATTCGCTTGCCTTTCAAGTTGGAACGGTCGTCGTCGTCCACGTCCACTCTACACGGTTGCGTTGTGTCGGTGAAGAAGAAATCTGTCTCAACTTGCATTTTGTGCCGTCCTAAAAGAAACGTCATAATGCCAACTTAAGTGTAACTCCACGACTTATGAGTGAAGGTAACAACATCATATTCCCATGTAGTATCTGTGTGAGTGTCTTCGCTCTCCTCACAACAGATGAATGTAACATGCAGACAAATGCTCACTTACGTATCTCACAAGCTCTTGTCCGTTTATTACATGCAAGCACTTGACTCTTTCTCACTATTGTACGTGAGTGTGCGAGGGATTGAGGGCAGTGCATTTTTCTCGTCTTAATGTCTTGTCTTATGGCCATTTCGTCCTTTGGGTGTTACACTGTCTGTGTGCCTTCTTTGCCTTCTCTGACTATTACGACGACGAACCACAAAAGCTCTTCACACGTTGAGATACAACTTGCATTCTTACGTCTTCGCATGCATCAAACTTCTTGGGTCCAGAGAAGAGAGGAGATAGATCGCCTTTCTCTAATCTTGACTCGAGTTGGATTTATTTGCCTGGTTCGTGCACTTACATGAGAGGTATTACACAAGTACATTTATTGTACGCAATGAAATGAGACCTCCTTATTTCCAGCTAACATCTTATCCTCGAAGGACTTTTACGTCCAGTCCAGACTCCAGAGTCGATTTGATACAGCCGAGAAAAGCCTTTCTTTCTTGACTCGTGACCCTGTCTCTCTCTTCCAAAATCGTTCGACACCATACACCGGATACCACACATGAAACTATATGGAACTGTCCTTACGGGTTATGGCATTTTTCTCAAACACACATCATGTAAGACACTTCCCTTTTACACTCTCGTTCAAAATGGACCCTCGTAATGTGATTCCGGGCATCAATAAATGTCAAATTATCACAATATTTCTATTCATAGAGCAGCCGGGCCCGACTGCTTGTATGGAATTGCATGCCTGGGAGATATGAGGATACGACGGAAATGAAGGGATGCAGAATGTGATGTGGTGAGGGCTTCAGAACAAAAGTGTTTGCAACAAAAGTCATAGTCAGAGCACAACATAATTCTTTCTCTTTCTTTTCTTCTTCAAGCATTGCATCACATGCATTATTGTGTACTCTGGGGGTCTGGTGGATGGATTAGAATGTCCTAATTCGTTTATGAATAAGAATAGATATGAAGGCAAGTGGAAGACAAAAGGCTTTAAAGATTCAAAGTCCTAGGATTAAAGTCCGCTCGACTTTGTCGTTCCTTTCACATGTTGGGCTGCTGATGGTTGTGTTGTCGTTGTCGCTCTTGTCAATTGCAAGACTGTGGGCCCACTAGTATATTTATACAGGAGCAAATCGAGCAAACCAAACCCTAGCCTTGGGAATCCGGGAATACACACCCATTTTCATGCAGAATGCAATTGCAAAGGATACCCTCAAAAAGTGCAAAACTCGAAGCACCCAAGCAAGCGCCTGATGTATGCTCGTGCAGACAGCTTCAGCAACATTAGTCTCACTTTAGCAAACCGTTTAGAGCAATGCAATATTCAGTGGTAATGCATGCGTATTAAGCTTGAGAGTAGGGATTGAGCTCAGTTCACTAGCCCGTTTGCTTTTCCTTAATAGTTGCCTGCGAGAAAAGAAAAGAGCACAAAACACATCTCTCTGTTGTTGTGTTGTTGGTTGCATTGCCTGCATCCTATTCTGAACATGCTGAAATCAGAGAGAAGAGACAGAAGAAGCAAAACTCTGTAAATGTTGTGTAGCTTGCCCAGCATCTTAGCATGATCATCTTGGTGATTTTAAACTAGGAAGAAGAAAGGAATATAGCTCTCGAGTCTCGTCTTCATCTTTGTGACTCAAATGCATGAGATGTGTATAATGCCTTGCTAAGCTAAAGGTTTGCTTTTGCATTGCACATCATAATAATAATAATTGTTGTTGTTGAGGCCTTCTTCTCGTAGCTATCTTTTCTTTCTTGTTTCCAAAGTCTCCGCATTTTGAAGAATAGGGAGAAGACTGAAGACCGGCTTTGGTCTTGTGGTGGATAGAGTTTCTCCTATGCCACGGTGGGTTTCGTTTGATGGCGATGGCGGCTCCGGGTGAGACTCCGAGTGTAGACAAGAACAGAGCCAGTTGTTCAGTTGCTAGCTGGCTTTTGGAGCCACCCCCATGAGAGTGCGGCAACAACCCCCTTCAATTCACGAAGGAATGTTGGGCCTTGCCAAATGTGGCTTGTCAATTGTACGGCAGGATTGTTGGGAACCGGTCGTAGGGATGCAACCCTCTATGCAATGTTCCCAAGCCGACGGCAATCTCTCCCATGTAAACCGTTCTCTAACCTTTCAACGAAAACGAGCAAGGGATGAAATTCATGAAATGATTGTTGAGACGAGAAACCACTCTGACACGGCAACAAGGCAAGCGGAATTTGTTCTGTGGAGCCTTTGTTGGTTTGGTTTTTGGATTGCTCTCGCTCTCTCCACGTCCGTGCCTTTTCGAAAGGAGTAAGTTAAATGTATAAGGTGAATGTCGGATCTCTCCCCTTGGTTTTCCATGATCATCCCCTTTGGGATGACAACACTACAGATTCACAATATTCTACACTATAACATCAGCTTGCGTTTTTTCCTCTATTCTATACATTCTACAGCTTACGAACCACTGGCATGGCATGACACTCAAGCAGTTTGTTGCTGTTGTTATTGTCTTCCTATGGCATACATACATAAACGACGTGAAGTAACTGAAGTAAGCAGTGAAGCTGTGATGTGAAGCTCACTCGTCGTCGTCTTCGTCGTTTCCTTCCATAATATAATACCTTTGTACATTTTCATGCTTGTGCATTCTATCTTATTCTATGGTACTACATTGTACACCTATATCTGGGCCAAAAAGAAGGGATAGTTGATAGTTGGACCAAAAGAATGGGAGATTCCTCTCTCTCTCTCTCCTATCTCACACTCATTCTTGACTATTCAATGTTTTATAAGCGACAAGTATAAAATGCCTATAGGGAAAGCATGCCTACCTGGTTCTATGACAATAAACGAAGAAAACTGTTCGTTCAAAAATGAAATGGTGTGCAGCTCTCTCGCATTCAACACACAACAATACAGTCATCGAAGAATATTCTTGAGAGAGACTTGAGGGCCAAAAAGGTAGAACTCTCTGTTGTGTGTACCGGAGGAACACCACCACCACCACCGACCAACAACCACCACCACACGAACCACCATTCCATCCTCATCCTCATGTTCTCTATGTTACCAGAACCAGAGGCTCTGATCTCCTTCCAAAGAAACCCTCTTGCAAACGCATTCTCAAATCCAACAATCTTCTTCCATAAGCCAGTTACACAGAGCCGTGGTGAGGGCTACATTCTATCAACAAAGTGCTCCCTTCCATGGTCACCAATCTCCCTATGTCCAGTCCATTTTTAATTCCCTTCCTATAATTACAATTAACTAGTGTTTTGTGATCTTGAGTCTATTCCCCAATGTAATCTTGGCTCACGGGTAATGAATCCGTGGTCCAATCCTTCTGTTTGTTCGACATGATGTGAGCCAAGTGCTTGGAGAGAGAAATATTTTGGAAGTTGGTCAACACAAACAACAGGGCGTGCAACCAAAGTGAACAAAAGGATAGGAGAATTTCAAGATAGCAAATAGCATGTTTTTAGTGCTCTGTGCTGTGCCATGAAGGCTTCACTGCAGTGCCTTTGTGTTTTTTGAAGTTATAAAGGTGAGTTTTGAGAGTTTGAGAAGTTCTGGAGAGATTTGAAACTTCTTTTTGTTTTGTTGTGTTGTGTTGCGGGTTGAAAATTAAAGTTTTTTCATCTGCATTCGCATTCGATTCCATGGTATGTTAATTAATGTCGTATAACGTGTATATGTGTGGTTTCTTCGGATACATGATATATTTACATGGAATGATGAGTGTTGTCCTATTGGTTTGAACTTCTTCAGCCTCCATTTTGATTGTTTGAATGTAATGTAATAGTTGTTACATCATTCGTGACCATTCCAATTCTAATGTGTACAAGAAGAAGGACAATTAACTAAAAGTGGACGACGACGCAGGATGGATAACGCACAGAATAGGAATTTGATGGCATCATGATAATGACTATCAAATTAAGGAGGTGTTGCAGTTGATTATTAAGTACGTATATACGAATGGACGAACGTACGTTGCGAGGACACAGGTGGTTTTATTTGGTTTGGTTTGGTTTTTTGGTGACGAGTTGGTTTTGTCACTGTCGTCGTTCTACTATTACTGTGTGCAAAAAGGAGAATGTCTTGTGTGTGTGGCCCTGAAAAAGACTTTTTGACTGTTTTTGGTGAGAGCACGGGGTCTGCAGTTTGTTGACGCACCTTTAGGGTCTTGTTTGTTTGTGAGTGTGTGTGTATATGTGCAAAATAATGTCATCAGGGACGTTGAATGAACCTGAGAGATAAGAGATGAAATGGGATCTTTGTCCCCCGTCTACAGTTTGTAAATGTCCCGTACACCGAGTCAACGAGCAATTTGTCTTTTGAGTGTGTTTGCGAGAGAACTAGGTTTTGCGAATTGCCACCACATTTGGTTACATAGCTCATCTCCATAAATGCTCAAAGTGAAGGAGGACACACAGATCAAGAAGAGAGAGTCGTAGTTAGTTTGCAATTGCAATAACATTACCACTACTTCACAACCTCAACGACTCCTTTCCAAGAGTAATACACAGTATCTAATGTCTAATCGTGTGTGCACAAGATTGCGATTGGCTGATAAAAAAGAAAACTTCTCTGCTTGTATCTCTTCTCTCGTCTTCTTTCCATCTTCATTTAAGAATGTTATGTGTTGTGTGTGTGTACATACAGAAAATGTCTTCTCGTCGTTTATGGTTCACGTTTTGGAGAGAAGGAGCCGATGATGAGATGATGTTCATGGAATTCAGTTAATTAATCATAACAATTGCACAGTCACTTTGAGTGCTGCTTCTTCTTTTGTGTGCGGAGTAGTGCCAAGCACTTTGTGCTAAGTTTCACACACAATCAACACTCAACTAGAGATTCACATGAGGCCAAAAAAGTGTTTTGGCATTTGTGCTGACTTCTCAATGTTCTCGCTGACATGTATGAATATTATGCTCGACAAGGTCGATGTCGACAGTCGGACGACAGTAATGCAATCTATGCCTTTCCCAGATATATAGTAGGAGAGAAAGTGAGTCGATCCTCTTCTCTCGAGAAAGCTAAAACCTCGGATTACTCTTCAGATCCAAATCCAAGAACGGACGGATGTGCATTTTGTATTTCAACTTAGCAGTCAATGTCAGAGGTGTGGCCAGGATCTATCTCTTTCGCTTATCTCTGTGTGTATGTGTCTGTGTTTGAAAGAATGCGAATAGTAGATATTGAACGGAAGACACAGACTTTTCAGAGAAGCCTCAAGTTAAGTGAGAAAAAGAGTCTAGCGAGATGATCATTTTGGCAAATTTGCCAGAGATAGGATGAGGCCATAAAAAAGTTATGGATGGCGAGTGAGTGGAGGTGGGATCGATTCTCCCGTGTCCGTCGTCCGCCACTGTCAATAGACGATCAGTCTCTCTATGATGATCACCCCGACGGATGGAATAGAAAGGAAAGCCAAATCGTTTGACGAACTGGATACGAAAAGAGGAATCAAAACCTTTTTTGGCAGTCCTTCTCCTTCTCTTGTCTTTTTTCTTCTCATTCCTCTGTGAGCATCATATTTCAGTCGTGCCCAAAAAAATCTATCACGACTACCATTTTATGGTTCACAAATTTTCCTTACAGTCTTGAAAAACTCCGGTCAGAAGAATGTTGGCTTGGGAGTCTCAACCACAAAGGCATACGTTAAGTCATCAAGGAAATAATGCTTTGGTTGATAATGATCCTTGATTTGTCTCTATAGAAAGATCCGAGCGGAATAGAATAGGTAAAACCGTGAAACGGCTCGAGCTATAATAAAACCAGACTATATAGTTTTGAGGAAAGTCACCTCGGGAGAAGAAGAGCGAGAACAGAAGAGACTCTTATAACTGAGACCATATTTTAAAGACTCGAGACAGCTTGTGCAGACAAAGTCTTGTCACGTCACAAAGTTTTCATAGACTTGGAAATTTGCGACCGCTTGAGAAACGTAGTGCGTAAAATGGTGAAATTAAATGAGGAGTGAATTGCATTGATGAGTATACACCCCCGTGCCACTCTCAGATTTTAAAAATTCACAAAAATGCGTCATTCACCAGGTATGCGATAAAAGGTGACGACAAACAATGGCCGTATTCTTTTTCCACGCTAGTGAGCAAGGGATTGCGTTTATTCCTTTTTTATACATCCTATTGGATTAGCACGTTTTGATCCTCTCAATTTGTGCCATTACAACTACGAAAAGCTCTCTCAGCCAAAAAAATTGCTCTGTCCTTTTAGCAGAAGCAAGGTATATTCTTCTACGAATTACACAAGCAGCTGCTGCTGGTGTATAGAAGACTGCTCAGTGCTACAAAAGTGTGCTCGCAATTTTGTCCCTTGTGTCTCTCCTAATGCTATCCAACCTGATGATGATCACGGTAGTATGAAATGTAGACGTTGTTGATGATGACATAAAGCATAGCATCCTTGTGATTCACCTACTAGTAAAAGCATTGTAGCATAGCAGCTAGTACAATTGAATCATTTCATTAAAACTAAAAACATCCAGCACTTTGTCATAAGGTGCTGCTCCTACTGAAGTCTTAGAACTAATCATTGAATTTTAAAACATTATTCTTCGTTTCCCTAAGTCATAAAAGTCCATTGATGTGAGTGGATGAGCTAAGGATTCTGGATAGGTCTGTCTCAAGAGACTCCTAATAAGATTCTCTATTGAATTTCATGTTCATGCTCTCCTCATGTTAATTACGAATTCGCTCCTTTATTGTGTTGGCTCTTGTGTTCCTTCCTAAGTCTCAAATTGTCTCTTAAAGGAAAGGACGCAGGAAGCTCTGAAAGATTCGAAGTCTGCAGACTGAGAATCTCAAATTAGAACGAAAATAGCTTTTTGTAGGACAATTGAGCGGTGTTCCCCTAGCGTCACAGTAGTCACAATCAAAGGCTTTTGGCCAAAAAGTCGAAGCTTGAGTCTATATATTCACAACACAATGTGCTAATGTATAAGTAACGGGGATTCAATCCAAGCTCCACAGCACAGCATTTATGTAAAGGATTAAATGAGTGGAATCCGATCCAATTTTGCTCGCACTTCATAAATGAGGAGTCGTTGGAGTCAGGCCTAGGAATGACTGGAGGAGTTTGATTGTATCATCTTTGTGCTATTACTTCTACATTCACTCCGTCCATAGATGACTGCGCCCTCCTTTTCTTACAAGTCTTCTGAATTAAGGAGACGAAGACCATGAAAAGAGAAGATGAGGTGCTATCCGCACTTTCAGCTAAAAGGATTCTCATTACTTCGTCGTCATTGAGAATTCGCACACACAAACTGCACAGGATACATAATGCCGTGTGTAAATGGCTCTCAACTCAACTTCTTTAATTTAACGGGACTGCTACTTTCAACCACAAAGTCTGACTTCGTTGTAATTTTCGATAGTAAACATGTATGCAGCACGATTCTTGGGTCTAAATACGTCGTCCCCTCCCTTCACATTCATCGAAATTAGAGTAATGTATTTAAAATATATACTTGGAACTTGAAAGAAATGCATACAATGGTAAAGCAGTTGGTTAAATTTGTCATTAGCTTACTTATAGTAATAAAGCTTCCTAAAAATATGTAGAAAACAAATTTGAAAAGCAAATTATATTTATACAGCTTCCGAATGATGTTAAATAGTTTTACTGCATTAAGTGTTTGATAAAAAACAGGGAAGTGAAGATGCAAAGGGAACTTCAAAAGTGGCATTCCATTCTGAAAGATTTTAATGTAATACAGTGAAGTGGCAAGAGAAGTGATGGAGCACTATCTCGCCTTTGGTGCGAGTTCACAGCGTCTATTAAAATAATGGGTCTTCTGTCATTATAAGTGGATAGAGATGAATATTCTCCGTCATTTGAATTGACTGCATTATTTTTCCAGATGAATGACGACTCGGTGCAGCAACGCCAGTGCTGACGATTGGTATGGGACTCCATAGACAGAAACGGAGCAACTGACACAGTCTCGAGTCTCGGATCCCGCTGCTGCCGCCAGTTTGGAGCACATTACTACGTACACATACGTTTTCGTCGTTCAAGAAGTGATGATTAAGTGGTTGTGGTGATTGTGAGACACTGTCGGAGTTCCAGAATTCGGAAGGGCAAAAGCTGATGCGAAACACTTGTGCTCACAAAAAGGCCCAGAGACCGTTTCTCATCGAAGGCGGAGGATCGATTGTATGAATGTTGTGAAGGCAAATTGGAGAATGTATACTAGGAATTGAGTCATCATTTGTCGTAGTGTTCTTCATGAAATCTACGAAAAGACTGCCACATCACCTACATAGCTACACAGTGTGTCTATTGAGGCAAGAGTGAATGACTTTTGCGTTCATAAGTGAACTTTCCCCGTTCTCTTCAGTGGTTACTACATGTTATTGTGAATTTTCGGAATCGTGGACGTGGATAGCGGCAGTGTGCATGACGATTAACCACAACAAAAGCTGAACCTTGTCATTTGCAAAAGTGTATGCCGGAAGAGACAAGAGAACCGGGAAAGTAGACGACGCTGGAAGTACTGGAGTGCGTTTGAGTGCATGTGGAGAATTCGGTGAGAAACTCAACTCTTTGCAGATGAACGGAACCTCAAAACGCGAACGGTTCTTTGCTATCCCGAACCGTTGCGTTGTGCTGTTCTGTGCTCACAATCAGTTGGAGCAGTGAGCGCAGAGCGAGAAGTCGAGGTGGAGAGATCGTCTGTCTGAGCTTTAGTGGGATTCTACCACGCTCCGGAACAACATCTAGTACATTTCTCCTGGAGACTTTGCATTCGAAATCTGCAAGCAAACCTACTATTGCCAAAGGACTGGTCGGGTCGAGAGTGAAAACCTCATCCCTTGTTCCTTGTTATCTTCTTTCAGAGTTGAGAGTGAGCCAGGAAAATGTGAGTCCCCGCGAGCAACATGAAATGAAAGTGAAACGTCAAACCTGAGAGTTTAGAGCCAATTCTATCCTCATCTTTTCGTGTCGTGAGTTCTATCAGTGCTAAATCCATTCTGCATCCACAAAAGTGGAAATCACCACTACTTCTACGTTCTGCTGCCAAACCACACATTTCATCTTAGGGCATCTTTTGGCCCTTTGAGCTCGCGTGGCACTCGCGAATGGAAACGTGAATATTCGCCGGTTTTACATCCCTGTTATTTCAATGTTCACTTCGTGTGTGTGCCAGTAGCCGTTTCCAGTGACAGAAGAACATGACAAATCAGCATTCCTGTAAGTTCCTAATATAAACAATCATTAAGTCATTTTTTCTTTGTTTTTTTTAACGTAACAATGCTTTCCTCTGAGTTTGTTGCGTCTCGTGCATTCTCACGTAGGTTAAATTGCTTAAAATGTCACTTAAGATGTGTAAACACCAGTTGTAGTAGCTGTAACGCTATTCGTCGTCTGCAGATATTGCTCATTTACTGCGCTCATGTTCAGCTTGAGAACAGCGTTAAATTGTATGGGGCGACAAGAATTTCCTCCTCGATCCGTAAATACAAAGAAAAGGCAACGTTCTCGGAATTATGTACGACACACACCAACTGCTCTAATAACAGGACTTTGTGCTCTCCGACACAAGTAAACTGTTGAACAGTGAAACTCTGGGAGCACAAAAAGCATGGACAAGCTTCTCGTGGTGTTTGCTGAAATGCGACATGGTAGATAAATAATACTGTTGACTGCGTTGACTGCTTACTTCTTTAGCGGTTGTATTGCTCTCTCGTCTCATATTTGCTCGTTTTACGGCAAGACGACAGCCGTGCACTTCATCAATTCTCTCAAGAAGTCGCTCAGCGTGGAATGCGATGCTGCGAAGGTAAAGCATATTGTAGAGTCAAGTCGTAAAGGTGCCTCTGCCTATGCTTGGTCCTCATTCGAAGACGATCGTGATGTGTCTCCGTCACAACCGTCTCAAACTTACTTACTTACTAGTGATTTGTCCATCAATCCAAGTATAAAAAACTCCACTCCATGCGGTATCGTGAATAACACTCGAAACGGGTTTGCGAAACATTTGACAGGCTCAGGAGGATTGCGTTCCTCATAGCGAGATGAGTTCGTGTTCACAGCCACTTGGCCCTCTCTCTTCATGCCTTATGCCCTGCTTCCCGCAGACGGAAAAATACCTTTTGGACTAGACTTGGACTATAGCGAACAAGAGTTGTCACGCTGCCCCATCTTTACGAATAGGAATAGCCCGAGTAATCAAGCAAGAGAGAAAGAGAGTCGACAGGAACAACAACATATTTGGACGGGTTCTAGCTCAAATTGACGGGCACAGAAGGAAATGCAAAAACATCCTTGGGTAAATAACACTGTCTGGCAGAGAAAAAGAGAGAGACTGCTTGAGAGACACCCATGAAGTATGATACACTTGGGCTCCCATCAACTCTAACACATTGGTTTAAGGATGTGCTGATATTTCACCCCTTTTCACTCTTCTCCGTTGCTCTTCATCTCCTCAACGCACAGATATCAGTCAGGACAACAAATGGCAAATGGCCTTAACAAGGATTTGCTGTACGAGGATATGATAGTACATTTGGGAAAAACCATCTACTCAAGCCCAAAAGGGACCACATAAGACACGACAGCGTGAGTCCAATTCAACTTGCTTCAGCTCTTGGTTTACTCCAGTCAACGTTTTCTTTTGTAGCGTTAAAGTCGCAGGAAGTTGCTGCAATGTACTGAATGTACAACCTAGGGAGTGCAGGAACTGCCCTATCAGTATACACGAGTACAGCAGGGAATTACTGGAGTTCCTGTGTTTGCTTTAGATGAGTCTTTCTTGTTTCAACACATTTTCTTCCGGTATGAATCTGCCTATCTGTTATTTCATAATTCCATAATTGTTTATATCCCTGTGTGCGACGTGCAGCGTGTATCGTATAATACTTACACAGCTTTTTTAAGCCATGAGGTTTTGTTCCTTGTGTAATTCAGCAAAATCTTCTCATCCTGTGGTTTCTTTGTCTCCGTCAGTGACTAGGCCGCAAGTGAAGTCTTCAAGTCTTCCATCCCAAATCTTTCCTATTCCGTACCGTAAAGACAAGTTGACATCGTTTGCCGTGAACTGGCGACTTTTTTGTAAAGATGTTATAAGGAATTGAAAGTTTGCACAGAAAGTCCGAAGAACAAACCCTTCCATTTTTTGGTAAAAGGTGACATTATGGCTTCCTAAACGTTAGGTGAAGGGTCAGTCGAGAGACGTGTTGAAAGTGTCGGTTCATAAATACGGAAAAAGTTGGAAGCTTCTGGGAAGTTAGGGAGCAATTTGGTGTGGAGGAAAAGATCAAAGTTGTGCAGTTGTCCTCGACTAATAGTTGTAATAGGCTACACGGAGAAACGACGACTTTCTACATTGGAAGCAGGCATTCATTCATCGTCCATCGTCTCTTGTGGCTACACGAGGTCTCTTGGAACAAAGGTCGTCCCTGTCACCGAAAGTCCTGCTCTTTTGTCCATCCCGAAAGACAGAAAAGAAATCCATTTGATTGTTTGATATAGCGGAGTAAGTCCGTCTCTGATTCTCTCTCTGTGACTTTTGCCCTTACTTCCTTTTGTCTCCTTGATGACTTGTTTGTCTATAGTACAGTCCATATATCTTGCTCTGTTCAGTGTTGAGATCCAAGGCAGGAAGAAAAGAAGCTATTTAGCTGTGACATCTTAAATAGCTTATGTAGTAGGGCGACTTAGAAGCAGCATTGTCATTGCATTACTCCGACAGAAAAACGAAGTGAAGGCGTAGACGAATTGAATAGCTGAATCGTTCCTCCTTTATGAGAAAGTATATGTTCCCTCTGAAAGTGTATTTGGTTCTTGAAAGGAGTGCTGGGGAATCGCAATGTGGCAAGGGAATGAAAGTTTGCAAACTTATAGTTTCAAGACGATAGCAAGGAGTCAAGCAAGCAGCAGTCCCAATTCGAATGAAATGTTGAGCAGGAGAAACGATTGTGAGTCCGTCCGGTTCGGTTGAGGGTAACTTCGGATAGTGGCGTTAGAATGAATCGACGTTGTTACTCAATGGCCATAGCCATAGTCATCACCATTCCGGATTTCATAGTTTGTACTCATCCGGTGCTACTATGTATAGTATAGTTGTATAGTACACATACTCGCACTCACAAGTGAAGAATGTAGCCTGTAGTGTATGTGCGTGTGTTATGTAATGTTAGTGAAAGTGGTCGTTATTGTACGCAGTTCGAAAGTGGAGATAGATATATTTTCAATTTGTGAAGAAAAATAGGCTGATAAGTACAACATAATAGAAGACATGTAAGTCGGCGACTCTGTCGCAATAGAATAGGTCCATTTTATTAGGGTTGCTCTTCATGGTGCGTGTGACTCGTGGTGGTTGAGTTGAGACTGAGACTCTTGGTCCTTGTTGTCGTTGTCCCCTTGTCGACGAAGAACTGTCGACTATGTCCGTCGCTGTGTGTGGGTAATGCCGCTGTTATTGTGTTGTATTGTCGTGACAGGAATGGAAAGTGTTTTCCATTAGCGAAATTGTGGTCATAAATTTTCTCCGGGATACGTCTTGGCCGACTGATATATTCCTCCGATTTAACCCGATTTATCGCTACGCCTTTCGTGGATGTTTCCTTAATACAATTTCCTCTTCAGTTTCATCCCGCTTGTGTTTGTTTCACTCTTTACTCTCCCGGTGCTCATCCTCTTGGTGAAAGCCGTGGCTTTCCCGGCGTCCTCTCTTGTTGTCGTCGCTTCAGTGGTGCGACTGGCTCAAGCCGCACCACACTGCCACATTCAAGCCGCTGACACTCTCACTTCTCTTAAGAGGAGAGTCGTAGTCACCCATCTTCCTTCTGCCTCTGAATAGGCCAATTTTGATGTGGGAAATGTGCTTAGACCCCATCGCCATACCTCTTTCGACGTGTCTTTTACGACCTTTCTCTCGCCTTTCTCAAGCACATTCATTCGGCATTGCCCACATTTTCCTCTGTCACTTTCCGCTCAGTCTCTACTCTGTCTTCGATTCCTTCTTTCCAATCCCACTTCTTAAGATCCTTGAGGTCCATCCAAAATCCTAAAGTGAACAAGCACCTTCGTCTCATTCCTTGGCTTACACGCTCACTCAGCTGTAACAACCGCGACCATCGCCATTACTGATTACAGATTGCCACTTCTACTACATTGAGCATTCAGCTCCTCGTCTCTCACCACTTCGCCACCTCTTGTCTCTTACCTTTCTGTCATTCTACAATTTAAGCCTTTTGTCCGGTTCTTTACAAGTTTCCGTTTGGGGATTTTGTCCCTGCTACATATAGTACCCCATGAAGACATGTCCCACTATATAAAATGCTTTTCTACGATCCTGACTGACATGACTTATGCTATACCTAATATAATACTTGCCACTCAAGTCATATGCTTTTATGACACTATGTACTAGGGTACTTACAAGCATCCCTACAGTAAATTACTTTTCTGCCTCGGAAAACTCATGGTCCTTGGTTAATAGTCAGTCAGTCACTCGGACTCGGCGAAACGAATAGATATATTGAGCTATAAAGCTATAAGAAAGGAAACAAGAAATGAAAGAAAGGAAAGGAAATAAGATATAAGAGATGACCGTTTTTCGTTTCTTTCCGTTGCATTATTGTGTCGTATTGGCATACCTTCTTCCTTTTATGACAGAATGGTTCTTTGCTTGACGAAGGTAGGTTTGGGTCTGATGGGTCCAAAATGCAAACACGCAGGGAAGAAAAATGAAACGAGTGCCTCAGTCTTCATCCTCAGTGTTGTCCAGTTAGAGATGTTTGGTTCGGGGAATGAGAATCGCGTGTGGCATGAGCCAAACGATGGGCGATTGAATGAAGGTGCTCCTGCCTGCGGTCTGCCCTCAAGTGCGGCTCACCAGATTGAGATTACAATTCGCTTCGGCTAGGTCCATTACGGTGGATGGGCTGGAGAGCCATGAATGATGATGAGAGGGGAGGATGTGTGTGAAATGAGACGAGATGATGGCCACGGTGATAGGAGTCGAGGTTTCGTGCCTTGATTGTGCCTCCTGATTATTTCCTGAGTAGAGTGTCGAAAAGACTGAGACATGACTTGATACGAGGAAGCAGAGAGCTCTCAAATGCATTCTCCTCGACTAATACAGTCGTCATCGTCGACAATCTGCTCTCATCGTCAATGTTGAGCAGTGTGAGCAAAGGGAAATGAGTGGAAACGGAAAGAATTTGGTTAAAGTGGGTTCGAGTGGAGCACATCTCCAGGATTGCTGCTCCTTCCTTGCTCTCATGCTGTGATGCTGGAAGGAAGGAACAAATACGCCTTTGGTCGCTCAGCACAGCGAAAGCAAGTTGAGATGAGAGTGCGAGTACTGATGAGAAAATTAATGTGAGCGACTGAGCGAGCAAAATAGAGTAGAAGTTAACGAGGCTTTAATTGCTTTATTTGTTCGCTTCCTTCATTATTCATTAATTTCAGTAGCAAAGCGACAGTGCTATGCCTGCGTGTGCGGGCACGCAAGGCAAGATAGGTAGCAAGGCAGCTTCTAGTCCATCGTAACAGCGTTCATAATGGGTCGAGTGCAAAAGCCCATTCCAGATACGAAAGCTTGAAAGCAGTCCAATTTGAAGGCACACCTCTGACTAGTGAAGCATAAGTTACATTTCTGAACATTTCTCATCTTTGCGTCGTCTTCCTGCCTTAGTTTTCCTTGAAGACACGAGTCCCTCATCTGAGACAAACTTGCTGGATGCTTCGTCCCGCTTCTGTAAATAACGTTGACAAATTTTGAGTGTGGATGGATGACTGGAAGTGTCTCGTTTGAGCCAACTCCGACTTTTGCTGTTCTCCTTCTTCCAAATTAGCTGAGAGAGGCTTTGCACGGTTCCTCATCAGTCCTGACGACGACAGTGGCACACAACAGAGACAGGGCATGCGTCCCTTAGTTGATTGCGGAGGTGTCCCGAGAAACGACTGAAACAAATGGAAGGAGACAGATAGACCTTGTCTGAGTGACGACAATTTAGACAAGACCAAGGCAGATGTAATTCTCCGTCTTGTTCTTTCGGAAGAACTACACGAAGTCTGAGAACGAGCGGAAGTGCTTCTATGCCGTTCAGTTCTTTGCTCTTCCCTGTCTCTCTCTCTCTCACTCACTCAGCTCAGTCAGTCTTTGCTACGTCTGTCGACTCTGTTTTTCCGTATAGGCATATTATTCGCATTGTAGAAGAGGAAAGGCAAATGGATGCAAGTTGCTGTTCTTCTATGTATAAGCTGCGCCTTTGCGTGATTAACGAGTGGAGACGAGGGGAGGGTGATGGGTTTGCTATTTTTCCACGCGAACCCCATGAGTTATGAGTTGTGACTCTGGCCAGCCATGTTCACAGCGCTTAATCAAGTGCTGACTCTCTCCGCCAACTTTGTCTATTAAAACAAACTCAAAGAGGAAAGTTAGAGATCGGTGACTTATTTGTTTGTGCAAAAGTCAAAGAGAAGTGAATAAGAAAGAGGGGTAGGAGAAAGAACAGAGAAAGAAAAGGAAAAGCGACAGAGTCCAAATACAGCTGACATCTCGCTTCGTTTATAGGTTGCCCTTTTCCGCCCCTGTCTTTCAGATTGAGACAGATAGTTGCTCTCACCATTGTACTCGGAGATGAGTGAGTTTGACTTGACTTGACTGGAGTTTGGCTGGCTGGTGACGACGGGTAATGCTGCAATCTACAACATTTACCCTCAGTTCCCAAATTCCGAACTGAGGAGGGATAGAAATAGCCTTCCCATATAAGTAGCAAGGGTGCTCCTGGCAGTTGGTTTCGTTTCAGTCGTATCCTTTCACTTACTGCTGACTGGATGATGGCCATCAGCCACATGCCAACCTACCACGTTTAGCTGGTTCCCACTTGCGTTCCTACCAACAAAAAGCAGTACTTGACGCTGAAGGAGATGGAAAAGGGAGTTGAAGAGAAAGTAAAGTAGGAAAGTCATCTTGCTCTTTTTCTGCTCAAAGGAGACGGATGAACGGGCAAGAAAGAGAAAGAAAGAAAGAAATAGAATTATCCATAGCTCTGAACAGGACTCGGGCTTCCTTTTACCCAAGCTTTTAGAACTCTGTAATGAATGTTGGGACTCAACCTTGATGAGAATTGGAAGAGCAGAAATCCCTATGCTAACCCCAAATCAGAGTCCCGTGTGACATAGACTTGATGACGGGTAATGAGTGACAAAAGTCACTGTTCACATTCTCTACTTTTACGTTCATTCTTCCTCACTATAACATTGCCTTTTCCATCCCCATTCCCATGTGGTTTTCTTCTACTTGACGATTCGCTCTGGATATTTTTAATCTAACAATCCTTCACTTTCTTTCCTTGCTTAGAAAGACACAATTTCGTTCCGACATCAGTTTACTGCTCTCATTTTGGAAAGGCACATTGAACCTTTGTTGTTCAAGACATGCTCTTGCTAGCCTTTAATCAGAACACTCTGCGGCTTTCATTCGCACTAAACCGTGGGTTTAGTACTGTTTACTAAACTCCACCGGACGATCTATCTCCACAACTTTCTATATTTCGTTGTTCTGACAGCGTATTTATTTACAGACGAACTACGACGTGAAGCGATAGTTTCATCTCATCTTACTTTCCCGGAATAATGGATGGATCAAAATAGTTTTTCTAGTTTAAGTCGTAAGTCAACTATGGATTAATGTTTCTCGTCAGTGTATAATATACACTCTTACACTCATATGGTTGAATCAGTGCAAATGATTACATTATTACTCACTGTTGTGATACTTTCAAACTCCCACTTATCTACTTTTATGTAAATTCCGTCTGTATTTTGGACGTTGTGGGACGCAATAAGTACACCTCCTGAGATCAAAAGAGAATGGGTTAGGTAAGGTATTGCGTTACATCATTAGTATGTGACGTGTTGTAAATACAGCATCTCGTACCAACTGTAACACAGTACTTCCCTTCATATTATGCATAATATAGAGTGAGAGTGAAGAGTTTTAAGACCATATATTTATAGTACACGCACAAGACTTCGCGTGAGACTTTTTGTGAAAGGAACTGTCTCTCGGTCTGCGAGTGAATTGCACACTTAAGACCCAAAGACGGAAGTCCGTGGTGGTGGTTTCGGTGGTGGTTGGCAACCTCCGTGCTCACAACGGAAAGAAAAGGGTTAAGTCTGCTCGACTGCTACGAGAGAAAGAAATCGGACAAACTTTCTCCATGCTGTCCGTTTCACGTGAGCTCACGGGGACAGGTTTAAAGGGCGAGGTAAAGAAGCAAAGAAACAGAGGAGTGAGTTGCATGTTGAAGTAGAGACGAATCTTCCTGTAAGAATTTTGGGATGGATGTAGCTGTTTTCTTGTAGAGTAGCAGTTGTTGTTTTGAAAGGTATCTGGTAACCTTCTTGGTATCTTTCGACTCGAGGAGTGTAATATTTAGGAACATACACAAGTACGAAGACACACGTCGCGAAGAGATCTACACTGAGAGGGAAGTCCCATGACAGCAAAGTGAGTTTAACGCTGGAGACTTTTCCCTGAGTGTCTCATAATTTCAGTGTGTGGCACGCATGGTAAGAACGACTAGCTTCTTCTGAAAATCAAGCGATTGAACTTTCTAAGGTATCTCGTTGGTTACTTTTTATCCTGTCTCTTTATTCCTCAAGTCAACTGTTGAAATTTGGTGTAGAAGAAACATCGTTTTTTCTTTCTCTCTTCTCTGTGGACTTAAAAGACTCAGTGAAAGAAAAAGAAGTTACAGAATCGACGAGACTAAACAACGACTTTCTTCATTCCCGAATTTCTTTCTATCTCTAGGGTCCAAATAGCTTCTCTTGAATTATAAAAGATGGGCAGTACGCTGTATGCTGTAAACTGTAAGAGTAACCTTTCGATTCCATATGTGATCATAGAATTCACCGCCAAGTCATCTTCTCACCGCCGCTTCTCTGTTTTCACCGTCTGTCTCTTTACCACGGCTCACAACACAACTGATGTCTGTATTTGTGCAAAGTTCGGCAACTAAAGTCGGCAAAAAACATTTGCTATAAAAAGTGCTACTGCACTCTTTTCCCAAATTCAACTTGCTCGACGTGCTGTCTTCCTATTCTTGTAATCCGTTTTACTGGAAGCTGGATGAAAGAATGAATTTGTATATTTTGGTGTTATACGTTTGTTTGATAGCTTGCAGGTGCTCGTTGAAATACGTAATCGCAGTCGGCCTCAAAGGAATAGATGCGAACAAAAGCAAGCAGTCGTGTCGTGTAGTGTAGTGTAAAGAAGTTAGTATTGTATCTGACGGATGGAGAGGAAGGGCTCAAATTAGTTAGGAAATAAAATTATATAATATGAAAACTGAGAATCCAGTTTGGTATCTTTCTTCTCACTGTCTCATTCTACACTCAGTGAATTTTGTATTTTGGAATCTCGTCTCGCCTCGAAATGGACGGACAGACAGAAAGGCTGACTTGCCACATTGAGAGTGCCAGAACTGTGCATCTGCATCCAAGTTTGAATATACGGACTTGATTGAAGTTGAAGGAAAGTCCGGATTTATAGAACCGGTGGAGATGAGAAAAGAGCTATGCTGCAAATATGGCAATGGGACAGAGGAAGGAAGTTACTTGGTTGGTTTGGCTGGCTGTGGCTCACATTGAGCCGACTAAATTGTTTCAATATTTTATTAGTCTTTGTCTTCAGAGTGACATATGACAGGAAGGATCCATCCCAGCCCAGTTGCTATTGCTGCAATTGCTCCAACAGCTTTTGCACAAACCCGTCGTATTTGCTTTGAAAACTTCTTTTTGCTCTGGTGGCCGTGGAGCCTGGAGCAATTCCATAGTTTCTAGTCTGGTTCGATCGAATCTCGGAGTTGGCGTCACAACTGGCAAAATAATGAAAGTGGAAACGGTTCTCTCACTTGTACACAATGCAACACCCAAAATGCAGACAAAACTACAAAGACAGCCTATTAATGATGTACAATGTGGCTGGGAATCAAGTATACAGCTCTTGATGCAAACAACACGCGTAAATGAGCTTGTTCCACGGAAATGGGAAATTCGTCTTTCATTTTGAGGTGTGAGTTGTTAGTTTTGGAGAACCAATGAAACCGCGCTTTTGTATATTTTCCCATTTTCACTCAGTTAGGCATCTTATGTACATTGCGGATAATGGCTGACCACTTGTCTGTCACTTTTACTATACAAGCGTGTTTTGTCGCATTTAATCTCGTTAAAGTGCTTTCGCAACTGTGCTTTTTGGAACAAAATAAGTTCGCCTTTCCATACAGGAAACGGTTCAGTGCGCCGGTCGTATGAATTATTATGGAAAGCAATTTCAACCACAAAAGCTTGTCATATCCTGAGCTGAGAGTTGAGAGAGATTTGGCTTGTTGTGCCATGTCAACTCAGCCATTCGTTTTGATGACTATTTATAGGGAGGTGCTTCGTGATAATGATAATTCCTTAAAACATAAGAGTCGTAATGTGCGAAAGGCATAGAGTTGAGTGAGGTGAGAATATCATTAGTGAGGAACTGAGTGTAGATGATGACAAGCTGCCATGATGACAGATCCTCTATGATGATAGGTACTGGCAGTCTGTCTGTCCATATTTGTGTGCATCTGGGTGTACCATATTGGCCTGCCGTTTGCCTTTTTATACCATAGGTTTTTTCCGTCGTTTACTTCTTACGGTCCCTTGTTGCTCCTTGAGGATCCTTCGTTGTTTACAGCAGGTTGTGTTTTTGCTTCAGTTTCTCACAATGCTGGTTTTTTCTTCAAGATTGCCACACACTTCATTGGAAAGGAAGAGACTTTTTCAGCTCAGGAATGTTGAACATGAAGAGTTCATTATTGTATACTATAGTAGTATTAGTTCAATAGAGGTTATTTAGGAAGGAGAAGATTCGGGCTGGAAATACGATCCGTGTTCTTCACTGTAACACTGTAAGTTGTGGTGAATGGAAGGTACTAAGCAGCCGTGGTGACGACGGGCGGATGGAGCATAATACTAAAAACAGACTCTAATGCCTTCATCCCAGTTCCAGTCACCCACGACGCAGAGGAAAAGGGTCTCACAATAATGACTCTGCGGTCAAGACTGTCATAATTTCCAATGTCGGAAGTGTCCTTGTAATAATACGTAGGACACCAGCATGCAGCAGTTTTCATAGAGAGCGACATTCGAAGAGTCATTTTCATAAAAATTTATTTTAAAGGGTTGTAGAGGCAGTTTGGTTGAGTCGAAGTGCGACTCATTCCATGGTTCATCTCATTACTTTATGATGCACGACTGTGAATTTGGCCTGAAGATGAGCGAGGAGGGAGCAAACAGCAGAGGTCTTTTTTCCCATATAATATTCTACGTATTACTATTGTAGTGTACGAGAAATCCATGTTGATGTTGAGAGTTTGAGAGCGGAGTTTCTCTATCTTTTGTAATAATGTAAGGCCGCGGGGTTGATAAAGCATTCGTTTCTCATTGCTCATTCGTAAGACTTCTTGAGAAAGCATTACCCGTCTCGACATATGAAGCAAACGGCGGGTGAATCTCCAGAGAAAGGAATCAAATCAAGGGCGGGTTTAGAATGAGACGGCGGTGATGCAAATATTGCTGAGAGTCGTCATGTACGGAAGTGTACGGGGACCTCGTGCTTTTGTGAAAACTTGATTGGACTAAGAGGCAAAAAGAATTAGTATGCACTCCCGCCTCTTTTCCATGAGCTTCAACTGCGAAAGTAAAGACTGAGAGCAAATATGAGTCCATGGTGCGTAGGCAATCGGGTATGCACGACTTCCGAATAAGTACCGGCTGGTCTTGCTCTTATGGCACTTTGTCGGCTCTTATGGTCTCTTCTGTGTTTCACTGCCACTTGGAAAATTGCATTTTTAAACCAACCACCACCATGTGTTCTACTAATTTTTGTAGGAATTTTTCTAGTGATGCAACAATCACTGTTCCTTATGTAGTATTTCTTCTTTATGGATCCTTCTTTAAAGTGTACTAAGGGTACGGGCTCAGCCTAGCCTCTTAACCCTCCAACGACCCTGTGCTCTTCGAAGAGCACTTTACGCACATCTCCGGAATGGCGGTGGCTTATCAGCAACTGGTCTCTTTTCTCTAAAAAGACTGACAGCAGAGGCTCCATTCAACTGTCCCTAAGTGCTTTTCTTGTCTACACAAGTATTGCTTTGGAAGGAAGAGGGTCCTCAGTCGATGGTGAAGGTCGATTCGGAGGAATGAGACCCGTCAGCAGGCAATGCTGAGATTGTTGTAGCTGTATTATATAGTCGTTCAAATATACTATCGCTTGATAGGACGGAAGACACATGAGTCTTTAAAAAGCCAGAAAAGAGACGGGTGGATGAAGGGAAATATAGAGTAGGAGTAGCGATTGAAACATTAAAAATGTATCTGAAGCTTCGTCCGCGCTGCCCGTGTGTGCAATACGGTGAATATCTGGTGAGACGACGACGGTGACTTGCTCACTGAGCTGAGATGCGAAAGCGAACGTATCATGCTGAGTAGAGTCTCACTCAGCTGTGAGAAATAGAGCAGGGACGGTGACGGTGTCAGAGGAATATACGTTGAGATCGAGAGTGTGGCTGGCTTGTCTCGTTTCCTTCGCTTCTCCACTCGAGTCAATAAAGTCAAATTAAGAAGTTGAAACGTGGAAGAGTAAATGGGTGAGAGAGTGCAACTGAGAAGTCCTTATTCCAAGTGCTGGCGCGCATGAAATGCATTTTAAAGGCTTTTTATGTGTATCACTTTACGACTGGAGAAGATGTAAAAGTAAAATACCATGTGATGTGGCTCTTAAGAAGAAAAATGTGTCGCGGCGGTCGGCCCAAGCAAACCCTTATGAGCTACGACTTTTGTCGTCGATGTCATCGTCGCCGTGCTGCTTTTCAGTTGCGCATACCTCACTTTCCGGCTTTGCAATGCATTGGCGTTGCCTTTGCCTCCTTTCCTTTTTTGACGAACGAAAGTCAGTGGAAGTGGAATCTGAGAGACTTTTCCAACTCGCCACCACTGGCTCAACTACCCAGTGTGTTCAAAGTCCATTAAGAGCGTCTCCGAATCTTGGAATCACTCAGGAGAAGTTTTCCAGCTCAGTTTCCTTGTGATGCTGTTGAGATGATTTCGAAGAGTGTCTCTCTATTATCGGAAGGGTGCTTGGCCACTCCCGAAGGAAATTCTTCAGCAGTCACCCGTGAAGTGAAGAGGCATGCATGTGAATATCTTTGGAAAGGCGAAACGTGCGAGAGAGAAAGAAAGAAAGAAGGAAAGAAAGAAATGTGGATGGGGTCGTGTTATGGATGGATGGCAAAAGTTAAGATTACTCTCTAGAATCCGGGGATTGAGGGATTTCTACGATGTGCATAGATGCATGTGTTATTTTTGCACCATACATTTCTTCGTCACAGTTTTTGTTATATCATTGCCACTCACCGCTTCTATTGCAGTGCCCCATGCCGCCCAGACACATTGGCACACAAAATTGCCAACGCTCCACATTTTCACTCCACTTCTTTACTAGACTATTGCTTTAGAAGGAATTTTAGAGACAATGCCATGCCAATATCCAAGTTTCTTAACTGTTCCTGGCATGAGTTGGGTTGTTTGGGTACTACGGGAATTTGACTTTCCCATGGCCTCGGATCACTCCCGACTCTTTCTTTGCTGGTGAAGATCGTGCCGTTCTGTCTCCTCGTAGAATTATTGTTTGCTGAGATGCAGATTAAGAAGTGCCGAGATAAGGCAAGTGTATGATATCCAACGTTGATGAGGAGTCTAATGTGTCCATGGAATCTCCGCCTCGTTGTTTGCACTGCCATACTTCTCCACTAGATACCAAAATTTTTATCAGTGTGAAGAATGTGTTGAAACTTTTGCTCCTTGTGAGTGTATCCTATTTTCATCATGCAGAGACAAGCTAGGGAACCCAGAGGCTTGTGCAACATCCGTCTTCCGTTTCTGAAGAGCCATAGCGTGGCAAGATGAAAAGCGGAGCAGAATGGCGTGACATGGCGGAATGTTTGCTTTGCCGTTCTGTTTGGAGATCTCATCTCATCTGTGAAACTGTCCAACGCGTAATTCATCCGTATAAAGAACAAAGTTATATGTAGCTGGACGATGATGGGACATGAGTACGGAGGTACACACTGCTCGCTCGCTCTCGCTCCCTGCATCTTCCTACTCCTCCAACTTCTGTATGTGAGCTGGAGATGAGAGCCTCTTCTCTCCATGCTCCCACTTCTTTGTGTATACACTCCAGTATTCCAAGACACAAGGCTGAAAAAGCGGCCGCACAGGATGATGCAGCTTTACGAATGTTGTCTGTTTGTCTCTGTACACCAAGAACCAGATTTATTTTGAGCCAAGCTAAGATAGTCAAAGTTGTTTCTCCAGCGCATACATGCATGCATACATACATACATACATACATACAGACTCTCTTCCATACCACAGTTAGTTTTAGTTTCATTTGTTCTTTTTCCAGCTTGTATAGTTACGTAAGTACGTAACGTACGTAGTTGTTTACGAGAATTTTGTTTGCGTCCTTGTATGTTCAAAAGTAGAAAAGGAACGACTTTTCGTTTGTGGCAGCATTGACTACGACGAATTGTCTACGTGCGGACAGGAAGTAAACCACAGGAGAGGAAGCATGGGACATATTTGTAGGAAAAGAGATTCCAGTAGAAAACACTAAATGGAACGGAGAGTGGGACCTTATCCGACGCTTCCTTCCGTTCGTTCCGTTCAAATATATGACATGGAGAGCTGAGGTTTAGTGGCTGTCGAGTGTGCAATTCACATTTCCTATTTGCATGTCCCACAGGTTTTAATTATTCAGGAGAGTAGACAGAGGCAGGGTTGGTCGACACTTTACAAGAGTGTGTTTCTCTGCTACAAAAAGCTTTGAAACATTGGTTTCAGAAGCTATACAACTGATGATGTTGCAGCGACGAGACTATAAGAACAGAGCTCGAGCATTGTGGATTTTACTCAAAAACTCAAAGAGACAAAGAGGAGGTTGCTGCCTGCTGGTTTCTCTCATGCGACAACTCTTAGTGGCTACAAACAATAGCACTTGTCTCCCATGTCGTCGCAAACCACCATCACTTACCTCTCGTCAGTTTGCTCAAAATCTTGTGATACGACCAAGAAGTGGTCTCGATCAACGACGAAAACCTCACATGATTCTCCAATCTTGCATTCTCTACAGTTTTATACAGAGAAGGAATCTCGAGTCAGGTCGGTGTATGGGGCCATGAGACGCGATTCTGGAATGTCACCTTCACACTCAAGAGTCGGAAGTTGAGCAGGTACAGATTACACGACGGTTTACCTGGGTCTGAAGAAGAGAGCATGAGAAAGGGTCCCTATAGAATGCATTTTGTGTTACGTAAGTATCATTACTGGTAGGGACAAGTACCTTTTCAAGTCTCAGGTTATGGTATATAATATTATAATGTACACTGTTAGCATGTTATGGGTTTTTCTAGTTTTCCTTCTTTTTGCAATTCTACATTATTGGGCATGGGCACCTTTAGCTCTTTCTCCTCTTGGGGACTAGAGTCAGTAAGTAATGGTGTGAAAGGAACATCTGACGTTTAGCTCAAGTATCTTTTAACCTTTAGCCATTCTGTCGGTTCTCGTATGAGCCCTCAACTCGTCTTCTGCACACTAAAGGCCGTTCAAATACTAACACTATGCCGTACAATGAGCAATGTTCCCAGTGTGCAGAATAGTTACTATCACATGCGAGAGAAAGAAGGCCAAAGAAGCAGCCAACAAGGGGTTAGAATGTACTCGTCCTTATACTACAACTACCAATGCACTTTTTTCTTTTTGTGCCAAGTTAGAAATACTTAGCGTTTCAGTAATAGTTGTATTTGCTCTTCAAAGGACGACTCATGCTCAACTCACCACTCCAAAAACGAGCAAAAGAAGTTCTTCATTGCCGATGCGTCTTGCTCAATGCACACATGAACGTTGTTGGAGAAAGAAATAAAGAAATGGAGAATGAGGCTGTAGGAATGTGTAGTACATGGAAGTGGCACTCAATTTGATTTATAAACATGGCCTTAGTGACTTGTTAAAACGTTGTGAAAGCATAGTAAGAAGTGGTGAACTGGAGCGAGAACTCACTCTAAAACTCTGTTGTTTTGTTCTTGTTTCAGATTAATCAGTATTGAGTCTGGAATGGATTGGCCATTCAATTATCATTCCAAAGGGCGGCCAACCGAGTGGCGAGTGCTACTGTGGTCACTTGCCTACTTTATCCTCGTGTTCGGATTTCTCTGCCCGTCAGTGAACGCGAAAGCGAAAGCTGACTCGAGTCCTCCTGTGGCCGACGTTGAGGACTTATTCAAAGGTATGATTCCAAAGTTTTTTGCATGTTTTTTTGCTTATATTTGCTTTTCATTTGATGTGCATGTCGTTTTTTGAAGTTTTTTTGACTTGTACTTCTGAAAACTTTTTGATTCTCTTTGCTTTGCTTTTTTAGTCTTTTTCGACTTTTGCAAAGTATATTTGAAATGCATGGCTTCTTGAATTGACATTAGCTTTTTCGTAGTTTGTTTGAAGTTTTTTGAAGTCGTGGAAGCAAAAGAAGGACGGAACGTTGGTTCTGTTCCGATCGTGAAGTATAGATGTTTCAAGCTGTTTTCCTTCTTAAGTAAAAGGAAATGGAACGATGACGACGGAAGTGTCTAATTTGTCTCAAAGACGTTTTATTCACAATGGAACGGGAATGTGAGACAATAAAGCCATGGTTCTGGGATGTCCTCGCTTGTGCTAAGGCTGGAGGAGGATAAAATTATTTGAGTCTGTTGATGTGTCTTTTGGGGCACATGGAGGACCTCGCCATTTACCTAGAAAACCACTTGAAAGTGCCAAATTTGATTTTCTTTGTGTTTTATTTCCTTGCGCTGAGCTGCTGTAATTTCATTGCTTTACTTCAAGAGAGATTGTAGAGGAAGAACGGGAAAGGAAGAAATATCTTGTGGAACAAAGCGAACGAGCGTTGAACCTAACCTGCCTTTGCTGCTGTAGCTGGAAGAAGTCATCGTTGAAGAAGTCTTCTTCTCGTCGTCGTCGCGTCGTCATGATTCAGAAACTCTTCGTTGTTCGTTTCTGCTTTTGTGATTCAAGAAGAATGAATTCGAGATATACTGGTACCCAATGCAACAGTACGAAGTGCATGTACCCCATAAGACGTGTGTGTGTGAAATAGTCTCTGCTTGACGACTCAAGACGACGACGTAAATGCAAATGTACCGACGCGAGAGAATCATTTTGAGATATGGAGATTGAGAGTGATGTACAATGCGAACAACGCGAGAAATGAAGGTTGCTTGCCAAAATTGCTGAGGGACAACGGGACAAGAAGGCAAAAAGTGCCTTTTTTTGGTGTGTAGATTACTCTCTCACAAAGAGTTTGTGTTCCTTTACTTTCGGTGTATTACGTGTGGCATTTCACGGTTACAATTCTCATGATC
Organism: Harlomillsia oculata; assembly: GCA_019776145.1. Lineage (NCBI taxonomy): Eukaryota > Metazoa > Arthropoda > Collembola > Entomobryomorpha > Oncopoduridae > Harlomillsia > Harlomillsia oculata. Next base: position 13,954 of record JABASF010000317.1, on the reverse strand, counting down.
ACCCAAAGACCTTCTCTTCTCTCGCTCGTTTCTTCACTTTGTGACTCAGACAGTGAGACTTGCCTGCGACTGTGATCGAGTCACTCTTCTCTTGTGTGTCCCTTCCTGTCAACTACGTTCTTTCCAAGTTACTTGACTGCCTGAGAAGCAAAGGCATGCAAGAAACAACAGTTGTATACAAAAAAGTTTTGGAAAGCCGAGGGAAGTGAGCCGTCACTGAAATGGCACCCTGGAGAATCGTCTTAATGGCTCGAGATTTTCATTCCCTCTCTACTCATATCTTTTCACGCGACTCTGTGACCTGTATTGACAGCTGGGCCCTGCATGCTTCTCTTACTCCTTTACCTAAGGAACGATAGCACTTCTCTCATCCTGCATTTGATTTCATTCTGGAGAGCCGATGGGATTATTAGGATTTATTGAGTGGCCTTCTCCCAGTTCCCGTTCTCGGTCCGATCCTACGTCTACTATGTTCCCACTTCGGCCAAACTTATGACAGAAGCAAAAGCCGAACGAACGGGGAAAACGTTCTTCTGCATGCGTCACTGAATCACATCTCACTCAATGCGTTGGCCATGGCCCTCGTCATTGGTTCAGCACTCTTGAATGAGGTTGTTGGATTGAATGGGGTAATGGAACAAGGGATAAAGGGGGAGATGAGATACTGATGCTGTTCCAAGTGCAGTCTTGTAATTGATTGTCTGACGGAGAACATTAAGTCGGTGCAAGTACCTCTGCTCTCCGAAGCAGCCAGCCTCCGGGTCCATATAGACTTGGAGTTCTAACGTAATAGTACACCCGTTATTTTGAGGATGAGGTGCTCCTATCTTGCACACTTGCCATCTCACATGCTCACCCTCATTTCTGTCAATGCAATGGGAAAAGCAGATGCACTTTTCTGTGTGTTATGCGTGTAATCTAGTAGCGAGCATTTCGCTGTGTTACGTGAAGTACTAGAGCGTACGCATAGGCTTAGAATGCAATGCAATATTTCTCTTCTTCCCTTTTTGAGACACTTTTTGTGCATACACGTGGATCGCTCCCTTTCACGGAAGAAATCCCATTTCTCTTCGACAACAACGCCGAGACTTTGGCAATGTCATTCCGGAGTTGTGCCCGTGGGGTTGATGCTGCTTCTCTAGTTTTCTCTCTCATGCGAAGCGTCTGTCATCCACTCTTCTGATTCTGTTTGCCACTGTGATGGCAAAAATCCTCCTGAAGGCCTGTCTTATCTGTAGCTATTCCTACTGTCCTTTAGATTGAATTTGCCCATTGGTGTTCGTTGTTGATTTGATGAGAAATTTTTTTGCTGGCTGGCAATCATATTTCGAGTCTCCTGGGCACCAGGGAATCTATGGAAGTAGCAACAGAGCATATGATTGGAATTGTGATGTGTGGAAGCAGTGACTTATGTAAATAGAAGAAAGGGGAAAGTATTCTTCATTGCATGGCACATATAGGGAAGTCAAGAGACTCGTGTTTTTGAGTGCGAGAACCTTACATTACGACGACACATCCGAAAATGTAGTGGCCGGGTGACAAAGTTAATGAATTGGAAAAATGGAATTTGCAAGAGACGCTTGAATGACTCGTGTGATGATCATGTAACGAGTAGAAGATCGTGAATAGAGGGAGAGGAGCTAGCAGGTTGCCGCTAGGCTCACAATGAACATTTGGCGACGCAGAGGTCGGCGAAATGGAATGAGATACAGATACATTTGTGTGAATAAGTGGAACATAAAGTGCATCGATGGCGGAGGAAATGGGAATGAGATGTATGGGGGAGGTCTTCCCCACTGTATGATATTTAGGGCTCACTGAGCTTTCACACAAAGGGCTAAAGTTGATAGAAATTTAAGAGTCGCCAGTGCTCCTGCCATTGTCACGCATTGCATTGCATGGGTGTGTATCTGGCCCAGAAATCTCAGAGAGACGAGACGGTGTGTTCCTTATGCCGTAACAGCGCATTTCTCTCATCGGAACGGAAAAGCAAAGGTTTTGACCATCATCCCATGTGAGGAGCCGTCATGAGGTTGGAATGATCGTGTTAAACAGGCGCAAGAAGAGATGTTCACTGTAAAGCCAGTCGTGCGATGTCCAAATGGATCTTCTGACTTGCCCCTGTGATGCCGTACATCTTATGGAGAACCCACTCTGCTTTCCTTTTCACTCCTGGTTTCAGTTCCCGTACAGGCCCTTTCTCGTTTCTCCTTTCGCCGGCGTTAGTCTCATACAATGCTATATTACATAGTATAGTATATAAGTATACTATATTATATAATACTACTTGTGTTTCTTTCTTCGCTTCTTCTTTTGGTTTTGAGATTCATCTTTTGCTAAGTGTGGGTGTGGAGGAGAGACTGACTCTTGTAGATTCGGAGAAAGTAGTGAAACACGGGTTTTTCTCTCAGTGATAGATATGAAAGTGTAGTGCTTCTACATTGCTCAGTCACACTGCTTTTCCTTGACTGCTGGTTGGTCTCTACTTCGTAGCCCCGTCATGCATTCACAAGATTACTTCCGTATGAATTTATTATGGTCTTGCTCTTTTGGAAATGAGCGTGCAGAGGCGAGACGATACTTATCCTTCCCTTTCTTCCTTCTTGAGCAAATAGCTCCTAATGAGCCTCCAAAAAAGAAGGAGCCTCTCAGACGAAGAGCACTTTGGCTGTATAATGCAAGATGTGGCGTTTATAGGAAGAGTGCAGACCGGGTCACTGGATCTGAATACAGATAGACTCGAGGCTATGCGATGAATAGAGTGAAGAGGAGTTCAAATACCATGATGACTCTAAATACATTGCAACATTTCCAGTAGGAAATAAGGAACTCATGTTGGAAAGACCAGGGCCCGGTCGGGCACGCAGGCATGGCAGGAGGTAGAGAGAGTTTCGGAGGGACGCGAGGAACAGTTGAACCAACTAGGACGATGACGGAAACCTTCTCCTCCTGTGTCTCACATTTCACGGGGCAAAGAGGAAAAGGTAACAAGGAGACAAAGTGAAAGTCTCACGAAGTCGAGGCATAAAACTTGTAGATAATGAATACGAAGAGAAAGCTTTCTCTTTCCTTTGTAGTCTTTTGGGAGTAGACGAAGAGGTAGTGGAGTTAGAACGAGTGGTTTGCTCTGCTGGTCGCCGAGTCGAATCTTTTTTCTGTTGTTTTCTACCAGTCAGGCTCAGAGCTTTTGAAGGAACAAAAGGGAAACAGAGTAGTCATAACTCGTAACTCATGGGAGAGGGAAACAGAGAAAAGAGAAGAGAGGAATGGGAGAATAGATTTTTCATCCGAAATCCATAAAAGTGATAAATGGGCAAAGCGACACGCGTTACATATTATTTTGTACCTGAGCTTGTGTACGAACTGCAGAGTGGGGAAGGAAAGCCTCAAACTGGGTCTGCACACCACAGTCACCTTTCACTATTCCATTTCACCGTCTTTCACTCTTCTGTCCGATTGCCCATCCGCAAGATTACTCCACGACGACGGGCGCACACAACCACAAACTGAAATATGAGATGGACCTTTTGTCTTTTCCAAGGGAGGAGAAATCCAAGAAATTCACGTCGAAGCCAAAATCTCTGAGGGTTCAAAAAGACGGCTTGTGGCTTTCGCAAGAAAACGACATGGAAACGGAGCAAAAGGGAAATTGGAGAGTGGTTTGGTGTGGCGAACGAGCGTCGGGGCTCACGACTCCTTGTGCTTGTTTAGCTTCATCCTATATCTTGTAATGTGATGTGAGTAGTTGGCTGAGCAGCTCTCTGGAACAGATTCGCATTTGATTTTGAAAAATTGAGCCTTCTTCACAATTTACTTGGCCGGAGATTCTGAAAATTTTTGTTTGACTCAAAAAAAGTCATAAAAAGCTCTGTAGCCCTGACATTTCTTTTATTTTTCTTCGTATGTACTAGCAGTGCTACTGGGTGCATACAATTGTACAGGGTTGAACACCACAGACGAGGACGACCGATCACCTTCCATTCCACTTTCCACTCAAAACGTTGCATGACTTTCCCGGGCAAAGAAAGAAAAACCTTTTGCATTTCTTTCTCTTCTCGGCATGTGTCTTCAATTTCTACAAGATACTTTGTGTGTGTGGGAGCTTCGTATTCTTCTTCTGTACGCCGATCTTGCGTCCTTATCGATAAAAAAATTGGATCGTTTCAGCATCGTAATCCCAATCCAAATCAGCTCCTATCTTCCGACCATCGTTTCTATAAATCATGGCACAAAGAGACATTCCACTCAGCAGTACCCCATTCGTTCCGTGCAGAAAGGACTTTAGCGACAATTCCCCTCTTGGTTCTTCACGGCGGGCTGTTCTATTCTCACTCGGATCCATATTGTGCAAATGTACCGAAGTCATTGCAACCTGTTCATCCCAATGGGACTTACAGATTTTCATAATAGCACAAGTCCACAACTCCAAGAATCAAACTTTTAGGAATTCCCATCCCTTCCTCAAGTTCACCCTTTTATTGAGTCTGGGAGAAGAACGGGAAGACAAGACGGAAGACGATTTCTGGACGTTTGCGTTCCGTTCTTGTTTTCATGCGTGCAATGCACACATATCACACAGAATTTTCCATAAAACGACTTTTTTTCAAGTTTCTTCTATAAAATAGTAGGAACCACATTCAAAAGACATTTTGCTTCCATAAAACTCATATATTATTGGTACTATGTGCTTTTTTCTTTTTTGGGGATGGCCGGACGACCGTGGCATAGACATAGATTTTATTTTACCCATCGGGTAAAGTGCAACTGCAAAAGGAAGACACTAAAGAAACTGAAAAGATCCATGCGTCTTCCCAGCGTGTGCGTTTCAAGGAAGTGTTTGAACAGACGACTTCCCCAATGGCTTTCCAAAGCTCGTATTTTTTGACTTTTTGGAGTTGCAGGCTCAAACTCAAACTTGAACTCTTATTTGCTTACGTTACAAATGCTTGTGTTCCTTTGCTAACGACCAAAGTCTGTTTTCCACCTACACGGTTTATTGCATAATAAATGGATGCATTATGAACAGACGTCTTGAGCTGAGATCTATTCAACAAAAACGTTTATGTTCCCATACAACATACACACATACAAATACAGACACACCAAACACATGAATTTAGTGCCGTCTAAGGCAAGAAGTGGTTTGGCTGCTATTGTACTGATTTCTTAGCTGCTTCACTCATGTTTGCATTTGCATTACATAGTAGGTTGTTGTAGCTTTGTGAGCTTGTTCAAGTAAGACAGTTCATTGAATAAAGGCATTTTGCCGCAATTGTCAGCATGAAATGCCTTAAAAGCTTCCATTCCAGTCTCTAATATAAAAGCTAATGCGTGTACCGCATTGAGATATGTTTATGCTTATGTGAATCGTGAATAACGTTCAAGACTGACAACATATTTTTAACTTTTTTTTCTCTAGATGAAGGGTTTCTTCGCATGTCAAGAGGCGGGGAAGCGTTTGGCCGACGACCACCGCCACCCCCGTTAATATTAAATCCACCCCACCTGTCAACTCAGCCGCCGAGACCGTTTCCAACATCGTCACCCAATCCAAAAGATAAAATCAAGCCTCCATCCATTCCACCACCACGCTTCGACAATGGAGGTGCACCTGGGGACAAGTTTCCTTTAGAGAATGTCAACAGCAATCTTGCCAATCGAAGCAGTAGTCATTCTGGTCGTGTGGACGATGGTCAAGGGAGCGATGGAGGGAACATCGTCAATGGACAAGGTTCCAAACCTTTGGAGAAAGATGTGTCGGCCGTGTTCTCCAAAGTGGGGTCTGGTGGGACCGTGCCTGGGTCTTCCGGTGGCCAGACTTCAGGTACTGGTGAATCTGGAGGAGAATCAGACGCTCATCCTTTACTTGGAATAACCCCAGCTGCTCCAGGAGAAGCGTTTGACTTCAATCCCATTCTTTCGAACCCTGCTGTCACTCGTATTTTAGCAGGGAGCTCTGGGAGAATTCCCCAATGGGAACCGACGCTGCCTGATCTACATGGTAATGGTCTAATGAATATGCTTCTCTCCACCCGCTTATTCATGTGATTACAGAGCAAAGCCGAATGAACTTGTTTTAAGCCCTAAGCACACAAAATACGAACTATTTTATTTTCTCAAACGCCAGGCGTGTTACCATCTAAATTCAACTACCAAAGCTTGAAAAACATCCTATTGTACTACTAGTATATTTTGAACTCAATTCGAAAAACGTAGGTTTAGCACTTGTGATGCAGTTTAGAACTATTGCTCGTCGGTTCCAGCTCCGTTGTGTTTAGAGAGACGTGAAGGATGCATTACTTGCTACAAAGGCAGATTGAAATGAGGACACGAAAGTCTGTGTTTAGTTTCCTAGTTCCGCTGAACGGAGAGAATTCAGATCCGAGAGGAGTCATGCTCAACTACTCAACATAGCCAAAATTGGAGCGTATTCTCTATCCGAGACGTAGTAATATAGCATTTAGAATTCGGTGGTGCATCTGCATTCCTAAATGGATACTCTGCACATATTTCCCTGTATTTGTCTACTACACTACAACCGGAATGAAGTATTTATTATTATCACAAATTACGTTTTACATTCATGAACGTTGTTTGAAACGTTTTGTCCTATAATATTGCTAGGCTTAGTCGTAGTATTAATAGGTTGTGTTGTAGTTGTAATACAAGATTTTCCTTTAAATAAAGCATTTCTCGTGATTTGCTCGTGCAGACTGACTGAGTGAATAGAATTTGAGGAAAAAGAGGGCAAGATACAGCGATGGCAAAGTACGGAAGGCCTTGGAAAGGAAATGAGTTTTCTCATGGATTTATAGTCGAAGGAATGACAAAGAGTGTTCCTCTCTTTTAATTTTTCGTCTGTGACGCTTTTTTCAGATCTTATACCGGAAGTTAACTACACAGCAGATACAAGTGGTAGTGGGAATCGTGGATTTTCTAATGCATACAATCCCAGTCAGCAGGGCTTCGGGAACTCGAACAATCCCGTTTCCCCCGGAACTGGTAGTGGAAGCGGGAGTATTGGCCACGGTTTGAGCTCCGGGAACAGCAGCAGTAACAACAACGGACCCATTAGCAACAATAACAACGCAGCCGCTCACAGCCCTATGCCGCACAATCCGAAAAACCCCATATTTGTTCCCTCTCCTGTGAGCTCCAAAAGCTCCCCTACTATGTACAATATGGATCAAATGACAAACAATATAGCAATCCCTAAGCACACGCTGCCAAATCCCAGTAACCTGGCCACATCCCGAAGTACATTTCCCGACGACGGCGGAGATAACTTTGGACAGAATAACCGTGGGTCTGCCGTCGAGGAAAGGGATCGAGAAGGTCATCCGGAGCGTTACAACCCGAATTCGGGAAGTATGGGATCTAACAACCATTTGGAAGAGAGCCGAGGGGAAGGAGGCAATCTTTACTACGACGAAGAGGACTCCGGCCTCAATGAAGAGAGTAGAATGGGTTCCAATTTTGGAGAAGTTCAGGGGAAGCGAGGAATCAAGGGCGAAGCTGGTCAAAATGGTCAAGATCATTCCGACTCAAGGGATGAGAATGGTATGAGAATTTTTTCAGACGTCTCGTCGTCGACTGCTTTTAGCGTAACTTGCATGCGATCTCAGAAGCGCTTAATAATAGTGTACGACATGAATGGCAATTGAGAGCTTTGCCGATGCCGACTGCGACTACCGTCAAAAGGTTTCTTGATCGTATGTGCTCAAAGTGGGCAGGATGAGTCAGTTGTGCGTTGCATGAGTCGGATGCCGACAATTGTCGGATAGCGTGCTAACGCAAATTCTCTCCGGAACCAGGAAGTCTCGTAGAATATGCCTAACAGTGTAAGCACATCCGTATTCACCTGAAATTTCAAAAGTGCGACTTTATATGATTATTATAGGACCCAAGTACGTCGTTTGCGATGCGCTGTGTGGAGCTTGGAAGCATCAGTGCAAATTGATGGGCATCCTTTTCTCCATTACGAGTGCTCTCTGCATCGTCTTCGCATTTGCAGTCTTGTACTCCCTGCATTTTGGTCTCAAAGGTACAATTTGATACTTTGGTGTAAATGTAAAAACTGCATTTTCCAAATGAAAATGGACACATCTAATCATGCTGTTTGTTTTGTTGCACAGATTTCGCTCCCTTCTCCGTAATCCTGTTGTTCCTTTTCGTAATGTCGGCATCGAGAGCCTTCACTCTCCTTTCCGGATGGCTCTGTTCCCCTGACTCCAGACCAACTTGGTTACCAATAGTCTCCACACTTCCTGCTGCTTTTCTTACCATCACTTTTTTGGCTGCCCTTCACTTTGCCCATTTCCCGTTTCCCTTTGTCAAGTCTTACAGTCTGCCGAGTTACATCGTTCTCATCCTGTCGGTAGTTGGACTTGTTCCTCCGCTGGGCTTATCCTTGGGAGCCTACTTACATCCTCCGAGTCATGGTGTGTTGTCGCAAGTCGCATGGATTTTTGCGCACATTGTCTTAGCATTTGTTTCCCTCGCTTATCTCCTCAAGTTCAAGTCGTTCTACTCACGATTGGCAAACGAGCGGTCCTCCAGTTCTTCCAACGGAGCTCACAGCTCATCCATTTTGAGCGGGAACTGCATGCCCATGTCTGCATGTTCTGGTGCTTCAAACCACGGCAACAATAACCTGTCATCGTTCAAGAAGAGGGGCTACGCTGTCAAGTGGGGATGTCTCCAAGCCAGAGCCATGTTTGGAGCTGCTCTCTTAGCCCTCAGTCTGTCTACCATGATCATTATCTCAGTTGCAATGGTACGTCAAAGCTTTTGCAAGTTTTCAGGTTGAAATGAGTATTTCTCAAAAAATAGTTGGCAACTTTTAAACTTTTGTCTGCCACTGTGCCTCCGACAGTGCTCGTGGCAATGCTCAACTAATTACTTGTTGGAATTTCCCCTACAGAGTCGTGGTGAGTGTGAGGCTACATCCACTTGGACGGGCTGGGTCCTCAGTTTGTGTGCTAGAATGCTAGAATTTGCCATAGTCATTTTACTTCTTCTCGTAAGCATCTCTTCTGCTGACGTCCGCTTTTTAAGGTGAGTGCCAAATGGCCCAGTCCTGCATGTCTAATGACTCCTTCATGAGTTTCCTGTGTCACACAACATGGGCTTTAATGGCTTTTTCACTATGAATTTTTTTGTAGTAGGCTTACACGTGTTCCCATCAATAAGAGTAATGTTGGCTTGATTAATGCCGATATCTTCCCGACAATGGTCTCCTCCAACACTGCTGTACAAAGATGTATCCCAATGTACAGGTACGTACAGTAGGTTATTCTACCATTTCCAATCCTTGTCTTACAAGACGTCTGTCTGTCTGCGAAATTATCATTTATCACTGATATACATGGTGTACGTTCTTAACCTCCCCTTACTACAATTACAATTAATGTGTTACAGTTCAAATGCTCGAGCTGATGTGATGATGTTGGGGCCAACGGAGAATCGTTCGTCCCTACGAGGCAAGACTTTTGGCGAAAGAGCCCTTCCAGGTAAACATTTCAGCTCCCTTCCCATTCCCGTTTCTACGAATATAATATTTTTATGTTCTTCCCGCTTGATATTCGGAAGGAGGATTCCTTTATTTGATCCTTTTAATGTGATGTAAGAGTAGTCATATGCATAAATGAATGAAATGAACTCAAACACACAGTTTTTCTTCGAAATGAGAGCAATGAAAAACGTTTGCTTTGACATTATTATTACTTGACTTTTGTAGGCGAGAGAATGGGCGAGTACCGATCCAGCACAGGAAGGGGCTTACCACTGCGCCTGGGGAACGGGCCATCTCAGTCATTGCCTGGGACGCCTGTGGATGGATTTCCGCAAGGGCTTCGTCTTCCTGAGCCTGCTCCAGCGAGTCTTTTGGTGACAAAAGTCGTATTTGGCACTCCCGCCGTGTCACGAGAAGTAAATTTAAATCATCAACATGAGAATCCGCTCTTATGCACTGGCGGACCAGCATCAAAGGACGAACGCGAGACGAGTAACATCTACGCGAGTTTGGAGAGCGTGAAAGTGGCATCGGTCATGAATGCAGGCTCCAGCACAGGATCAAATCATAGTGGTTCGGACCGTGTGCTTCTCTCAGCACCCAGAGACTACATTTACTCGATTTCTCGAGATTTGACCAAAACAATCGATTCCATTTACGACACATCACGTCCTCGCAGTAATAATTTGGCTCATACGATAGGTGAGTTGAGTTTCTATGCTATGGTGACTTGATGCGTAGATTGGGAAAGTAGATTTATTATTATGGCAGTAAAATGCAGAATGGTAGTGGTTTGTGTGTGTGGGAGAAGGAACCATCTGCACAACTTCTTTGAATTATCAGGCAGTGATAAAGAGTGACTTGTTATTGTGGGAACTATTACAGAGACGCTATGTCCACCGTTGGCACACACGATAGAACAAATAGGCTCAATTCCTAACTTGAATGGAGGGCAGCCTGGACGAGCAGCTCATTTCAACTTTCACCCACATGGCTTACATCATCCTAATGGTACAAGTCTCACTCCCGGAAGAACCGACTTAACCAGAACCATAGACAGGATAAGATATGCAGCAGCTGCTGCTCCGCCAACCGCTTTAACTACGCCGACAAGTACTCATCCAGGGAGAAACTTTGTTCTTCAGTTGGGAACTCCTGGATCAAATATTCCAGGAATGGGCAATCCGCCGCCGTACTGCTCTAGTGAGTCTAGCCATGATGTTACACCTGACTCTGGTTTCTCCAAAAGGTACGACTTCACTTAATCCACATTCAAAATTTTGGTCTTGTGTAATTTCGCAAACCAAAATCACAAGTGTGCTCTTTTGGATTATGTCTTCAACGTCATGCTTTCCTCTTTTAGTGAGATCTCTACGTCAGGATCGGGTTCCCTGTGTATCGAATCACCCACCAATCCCAATATTGCCCTTCATCGAACCAACCCGTTACTTCTATCATCGCCTTCAGGGAAAGCCATCATGGGCGACCACCCGAATTTAGTTTCTGATATCCATTCAAAAACGGGTAGAATGGAAATTCCTGAAGTAGTCTACGCTAGGTAAGCTATATATTCCTCCACTATGTAACTACATACGTGTATACTATTCCGCTAGTGGCAATTAACTGTCAAGCGGAAAGTTGAGCTTGAGGTTCAATTTTTGAATTCATGTGATCATGTTTCATCTGTAACCAAAATGTTTTATGCTAATGTTTCATATTTACAGGGAATATAGGCGCAATTCGATGGAAGATGTACGACGGTTACCGCTACTTCCGCTGCCTCGGCAACACCGAACCCCTGGGGCAACCCCACTGTACGATAGGACGCCAACGTCTCCCACAAACCCTTCCTCTTCGTCGTCACCCGCCATGCACCCCGGAGTTTCGCCTCTATACGCATCAAATCCCGCCGCTACCAATACAAGAGTGGGTCGTGTGGAACTTCTTCTTAATCAAACGGAACATATTTTATCTAGAACTGAATCTTTAGACAGTAACTCACACTCCGCTGGTTTGCAAAGACTTCTTTCCCACAAGGAGCAATTGGAGCATGTGGAGCGTCTCTTGGCTCAGGCCGAGTATGCCATTTGGCTGGAAAAAAGGAACTGTGCACAGCAAGTCAGTCAACTGGGCCCTGCCGACTCAGTCAGTCCGTATGGCTACAGTCAAGGATCCAACACTAGTGCCAGTGTCATTTCCGCCGCCGCATTTTCTCCAAGTGCCAATGGTTCCAGTCCCTCTCAACCCAGTGTGACCCCACTTGCCAATCCTATGGTTGTGAATTCTCATAGCGTTGCTTCTGGAAGCACTCCCCCAAATCACATCAACTCCATAGTTCCCAACCATTCGAAGAAAATGTCCAAAACGCTTGAAGAAGAAAGTGTCGTATGACGAAGGCCCAAAAGGAAGCATGTGTAGTCACATGCTTCTTCATGTAGTCCAGTATACTTACCTCTTGTTCCGTGATAAGTTCCGTGTCGGTGTTCCTTATGTGTCCTCGACCTTCGCAGTGAGATTAAAATGCAGATGCAAACGATTCAGCAGCGTTCAAGAAGCAAGAGGCCCAAATAAAGCCATTACTGTAACCACATTTAGTAACATAATATAACATTAGTAACTAAAAAAAACAGCGAATGCGAGTGTAAAAGTGAGCACAGTCTCCTACTAAATAGTTTCATAGGCTCAATGCGTCCATGTTGTACCCGTCTTTTTCTTATGTTCTTTTTAATCTGCTACTCAAGAAATCTATTTAATCTGTTGTTGTGTCCTTTTACATTCCACGAGTTGCGGCTACTTGATAACACTCTACGTTAGTTTCATAGCGATACCATACAAAAAATCATTATAGTGCAATATTATATTGAATAGACAACAATTCATCATGAGAGCATTTTCGATCTAATGATAGTACTTTTTGAATGGGAATTTTACAATGAAGTTAGAAAGTTTACAGCAATTGGATTTTGACGAAAATTGACAGTAAATTGTAGTACAAGTATAAGAAAGATATTTTAAAGTTTGAAGCAACGAAGTTTCAACATTTTACAATGACACACAAGAAACCAAAAGCATTTCTTAAGAATTAGCCGTCATTTGCATTTGTTTTTTTTTCATTTTTATAAAAGACGCAGTAAGAAAGTAAGATATTTATTTCTGTGATGTATTATTATTACAATTCAAACGAAAGAACAAAACTCGGAGAGTGCCATTTTCATACATTTTTCTTTGCCTTCTCAACTCAACTCTTTTGAGTCTGTCCGTCGTGTGATTCTAATTTTTTGACATTCGAGTGCAGTATATTTCCTGTTTTTTCAGACTTGAGTGAGTTCAGTTAACTATTTCTTGTCAGTTTACTATCCTTTTCATCCGACTGCGTGTTACCGTGGAAATCGTCGAATTACTGGATTTCACTTTGTCACATGAAATGCTAAACGCTATCAAGCTACTCATTTCCAACATTTAGTATGAAATTATAGTCGACAAAAAGTATCTAACGTTGGAAACGACAAAATGAAAAAATACTCATTGTTATACCACAATACGGTTTTGAAGACTGTAATTTTAACTTTAGTTTTGCGTATTACTTAAAAAAATGGGATTTTTGTGGATTTTTTTACCAAATTTAATAACTTACTAAAGCAGAGTTGTGAATCCATAACTCACCAAAATGCTGTTGTTTTGTTTTGTGTATGACTCAGAAGTTCTCATTTGCTGTGACTGTGACCTCCAAAAGTTTACCTGACCTCAAAACGACTCATTTGTGTAACCATAAATACGTTTAGTTGTAAAATGATGAAGTAATTTACATCTTGACTTTGTCGTAATTAGATTTAATTATTTCAAGGACAGACAGAGAGGCAGGAAATGGTCGGAAAACCCATTTCAAACCCGCATGTTCCACCGAAACATAATTTACGTATCTTTACAAATTATAAGCATGACGTCAGAAACTCAAATTTAGTGTTAGGTATAACTATAAAAGGTGTGACACACAAGACTTGGCAAAAATACTATATTACAACTTACCTATATAGAGTAGCTATCTATAAATGTATTACTATTTAATTGCATGTGATGATTGCATGAAACGGTTGACGTTAATTTTGTGTGGTCAGTTGAAAAGTGACGCAACCATTTTAAAATGCCATTGCATTAAACGGACACTCTCAGTGATTTGTGAATTATGAAAAAGATGAAGAGACATTACTAATTAATGTTATAATTATATGATAATTACAAAGACTCATCATCAGTGTGCTGGTAGACGATTAGGAAATTAATTGTTTTGAATTTAATACCGCTAATATGATAATTACTTAACTTATTATTTTCAAAGCAATGTATGCAACATTAATCACTATTTAAAAAAAGTAACTGAAACTTTTGAGACTTGTTCCGAAATTGAATGAATGTTGAGCAAGTAGAAGATGACACATTTTT
>JABASF010000316.1:0-47110 GCA_019776145.1 Harlomillsia oculata | reverse complement strand
CTCCTTAATAGAATTTTGCAATATTGCAAGCATCACATCACACATAATATGTTATTGCGCATAAAAACGCGATTAAATCATTCGGATTCTTACACTGAACACTGAAGTCATTAAATTACGTTTAACTTTAAAAGCCATCAAATTATACGACAAGCGCAATAAAACCTACCTATTTCTAAGTTTAGATCCTGTGGTAAAAAGCATATGACCTCGAGTGACCCACTAGATAAAAGCCTTTGTTAACACCGGCTATAATTAACCTGAGAAGGTACAAGGACAAAAGGGCACAGAATTTAAGAAGCTTTCACAAGTCAAAAAATTCTTTGCGGAGACGTGCTGTCTACTAACAACCTGCTGAAGCATGAAAGCACAACAATAACCAACGACAGACTCTTTTATGTCCATGTCCAACGCTAAAAAGTTTTTAGAAAAAAACCTTTAAATCCCAAAGGCAACTAACAATGGAATTACAATTTCAACAACATGTAGCATTTTAATTTTAGAAAGAAATGCATTGGTTCATAAATAGCTTTACGTAAACTAAAAATATCGTTCCATGCTTTTTTTCAGTCCAAAAACGTACAAGTTTTAAACAAAAGACAAGATGGAACGTCCAGAACAAATCGAAAATCAAATCGAACTGGAGAGAAATCAAAGATTTTTTTGACATAACGAAAAAATCTAGAAAAAATATAAGGTGAAGAAAAGAAATGTTCACTCCAGGACACAGGAAGTCAACAATGACAATCTCAATCCCACATTGAGTACTAGCCCGTGCTGCTGGTTTTGTTATTACTATACAGCAAGTTGGCCTTTAGGAAACCAGCAGGACACACAGTATGAACACCCCAATGCGATGTGCTCGAGAAAAACTCGATAGGAGATCATGCAAGATGACACGATACCAAATTTCCTGCGTTCATGTTGTCCAGCCATAACATAACGCAAGACTTGTACATGTACGTGTGAGTCGTTGACGTGAAAAACCTTCAACACATGTCAAATAAGAAAATGCATTCCCTATTTCCAATAACTTACAAAATTCTGAATGGAAGAAATTTCAAGAATAGCACAATGCTGCTGGACGACTCTTTGTGAAAAGAGTACAAGAAAAAAGAAGGCTCTAGCATCGCACGCTTTTAGCCACTCAAAAGTTCATATTTCAGGAAAACAAGTACTATGCTGCATAAAAGATTTGAAGATCTAAACATGCATTTCAGTCTACGCCTCTTGTCGTGTTTCTGTAACCACACTAAAGGGCGGAAGTGTTAAGTTGCTCATCGAGTAGCTCCATGAAGGAAATTCCATCGGAATTCACCATTTCATATTTCATGGTCATCTAGAAATATGCTAAAAAGAAATAATCATCAATTTTCACTTTCCTCCACCTCCGTCAGTATGAAAGACGCAGAAGTAAGAGCAAAATAACCGAAAAAATTCACAGATCATTTACGACAAGAGAACATAGCTTACTGCTACTTTTGCCTTGTAATACGCAATCACAGAAGCAGAATGAGCTCAAATTAGAATTTCATTTCAGTCTCACATGTTCATTGAAATGGATAAAAAAGCTATGTTGAGCTGATAAGTGAAATATACATTTTACTGGGACAGAAGGAGAAAATCTCCTATAAAGAATTTTTTCTAGTTCCTCGTAACAGAACATAGCAGTCGTTTAGTAAAACTTGGCTGAACTCAATTTCACTTCAATTACTGATAAACTCCCACATAGAGGGTATATTTCTTTACACGCTGTTTGAAATGATATGCAGTAAAGGATTTGCAATCGCTATGGTGGAGGTGGTCGGAATCGTCAACAGTCCGACTTACATAAAATATGTTCAGAGCAAATAGAACACACAAGTGGTCCATCGACCTGGTGTACAATTCATCCTAAATTTTATTTCCATACATTCTGAGTCTTCTTCGCTTGTCAGTCGTCAACGTCACTTTCCTGTGGTTTTACATCCATCACAGCCATACCTATAGTATCACTACAACATTGAAACCAACAAAACACAGCGACGACAACGACGTATATTTTACCGGAGTTAAAAGAAAAAACGCATAAATATATCGTCATTCAATTCAAATACAAGTTTATACAAAAGTAAATGTGACAATATTGTGTATTTAGCTTTGTCAGTAGACCTTAATATGATGTCTATTCGAAATATAATTTCAACCGTGTAAAAATTCAACGCATAAAGTAAAACCGTATCTGTGTGATGAAGTCTCGTTTGCCCTACATGTGTCGTCCAGGCTGTTTACAATTCCCCATACAAATCAAACTAGAAAAACGAACTGCTTTTCTGAATGAGAATACGACAGAGCCATGGAAGAGCCATCGGTTGAATGCGCGTTACAAATGAGAAGCATGTACAATTTTCAAAAGGATGATGTCGAGGAAAGAAGAAGACGGGTGAAATTGAGAGAAAAGAAGAAGAGCGCCTTTTTAGTTGAATACAGCAGCGGTGCGAATGAGTCTAATAATAAATCCACTAATGACCATTTCAATTAGCCAAGTGTGTAGGACGAGAACCATTGGCGTGACGCCCTCTTCTCGGTTGGGGTAATGAGGAATTCATATTTCATTAAAATTGCCGACTTCATTTCATAAATGCTGACAACATTCGTCCCTTGACGATGGATGAGTCGCATCAACATCTTTTAGACTTCACCGACCAGGAAAAAATATTCGTCGTAAAGTAGTACCTCAACCTCATACTATACTCCAAGCCAGAGCACAGCGTAGGAAAAATTCTTACTCATCATTACCATACAGAATTTGTTCAATATATTTAAAAAAATTAAAAATCAAAGTCCTTCCTTTGTCTAATGGAAATGAATTTTCAAAACTAGTGGAAAATCCAAATGTTGCCAGAAGTTAAAATTACATCATGTAGAGTAATCATAATCATACCAAATCTTCTAGCCACGAAATGTCTTTGTCATCGTGATTTCAACGATCATGTAATGTAACGGTCAAGAGCAATGCCACCAGAGTCGTTAGCACTTAGCACATTATTTTACAAACTCTGCTCCATACAGCCCATAAAGCCAAAATTACGAATTGTAAAATTGCATTTCGCATTTACTATGTACATATACGTTTATATTCAACATGTAATTCAAGTATATGTGCAACGATCTGTCATTTTAACTGGAAAGCACGTCGAGAAAAGCAAAAAACGACAACTTTAATAACAGTTGATTGCATTAGGAGTCAAATATTCTTCTCTTTTCCCATGAGGATGGTTACATGTCGGATTCCTAAATTGCACAAATCGAGATTTGAGATACACAAAAATCTGTGTCCAAGTAGACGGCAATGCCAACCCTATCATCAACCTCGTAGCTTTTTGTGATGTCATCAATGCCAAAAGAGACAAGCAAGACAACCATGTTTCTAAACAGACACGGAGCATAGAACTACTGTTGTGGCGACGAAGACAGCACAACGAGTCCCTTCAACCATTCTTCATCTCTGCAGCTCCTGAACCACGCACACATACATCGCAATTCTTAAACGCATAACCTGTAATAATGACATTTTGTCGAATCACGCTGTTGTATGTATAGTGCTGAGAGTAACGAAACGAGCAAATGTAAATAAATACTAATAACTCTATCCTCAGCTCTTATTGCATGCAAACTTTGACATATGAGGTATATAATCACATACACGACGAAATTTTTACATCGCCACTACTATGGATTACATTACATGTTTCGTAGAACGCCAAAAAAAGCATAGCTACTCCGTGGACTATAAGAATGTCTAATATACGAAAAAAAACATTTTTTCGAAAGGCAAGACGTACGGAAACGGATATGATAGACCCAAAACGTACAAGAGGGCCAGGATAAATACAGAAGCCAAAATTAGGCACGTATTATTTACACACACAATACAACAGGAGGAAGAATACAATACGCGTTAAGTAAGCAAATATCTTTTCTCCCGGTAGATCAACATTTTTGTTAGTCAGTTCTTCATTTTTTGTAAAAACTTCCTGTTCTTTCCATACATGCGATGCCCGTGGTCATTCCATTTTTACAACTCACAATATCATCTTTTTGAGAATTGGCTTTAAAGCGAAATACGGAAAGCAGAGTGCTGCGAATACTGCGAAAGTCTAAATAATAACGATGTTAAAGCTAACGCAACAATGAAAAATGTACAGTCTGGCTAGTCTGGCAGTAAGCTATGAGGTTATTATGAATCAACCATTTGTAGCAGACTGATCATTCCGTCATTCAGCATGCAGCAGCAAAGAGTTTTAGAAAAGACTTCGCGTTGGTATGTTTTTCATACATCAGCTCAGTTTGATAATGGAATAGTCTCGTTTGAACAGCTAGCTGCTAGCTCAATGGAAAACGCGAGCACATATCAAGCAAAATGTTGCAATGTGAGAGAAAGCGGAGGCAAGGAACCGAGTGAAAATTGATAGGCATGAATTTTTCGGTGAATTGAATAGCGAAATAAGTGCAGCGTGTGAACAAATAGAAAGAAGCCCACAAAAGCTGCAAAAGCAAAAGGAACGAGGGAAGAAAAACGTAGAAGAAAAACTCTAAATCTCAGCTCTCCGCAATGTTGCAATGCTTGTAAAGTCTTCTGGGCTATGTGGCTTTTCACCAAGGAATCTGTTAGGATTTCGCTACTTTGCTCACAATGTACCATTGAGTCTCATAGTCAATATGAGGGTAAAATACTCAGGGAAAAAACGTTATAGCGACTACTATGACTTTTTACATCAAAACTCGAATGTGCTGCGAAGTTTTTCTCTTCTCGAGGAGTAAACCGAGTGGAAGTCCGATGCCTGAAGCTTTTCCAGAGCGACCTACTGCGAACCAAAATATAGACCCAACAAACCACTGAGAAAAGTGACGCTACTAGATCTGAGGACGTAACAAAACAGCTAAAAAGAAGTGCGTTTCGTCCACACATCCACATCCAGAGCCCTGGTTTTTATTTGGGAGTCCTTGAGTTTTCTCTCTCACTCGCGCTCTCCTCAGTCTCTTAGCTTTACAACTTACACAATATCAATTCGCAAAATTGGCTTTTCCCCTTCTTCAACCCTCTTGTCCCCTTTACTTCACGTTAACATAAATGCGACGAAACGCAAAGCTCACTTCTCCAAGCGTATAAGCCACATTTTCCCTCTTCCCATATCCGTCTTATGTCCTTAACCATCACTACCATCTTTTCTCTCTCGGGTCGTTCAGACAATGCCATATTGCATGCATTCTAATAGCGCCATAACCGAGCGGTCGGGGCTTCATAAATCTTGACAAATTGTCTTCGTGAATGCGATTCCGAGTTGTTATTAAATTTTTTAATGGCCCGACTTGTAAAATGGATTGATTGAGTCCTACATCTCCAACAAAACGTTTCTTATTTCACTAGATTACTTCCTGTTCCTAGTATAGTGTAATTATGTGCAATACTTTACCATTTTCCCTCAAGTTTAATGTCTCCCATATATTTCCAACATCAGAATTAACTAATGATGGATGGCAACAACAATATTTTTTCGCTGTTTGTCTATTATGCTTCCAGTTTGGTAATCATTTACTTAACCAACTAACAGAGAAATGACAAAATAATGTCACCAGAAACAATCTACCAAATGACTAATGATACAGCAGTGACAGTTTTACTCAACTTCTTCCAGTACTACGACGACGGCGGTCGCATATCGCCCTGTGCATTTCATAGCCCCACTACAAAGCTGATCAAGCTGGAGGTGAAACTACTAAACTACACCCTCAAAGTAGCGACATTTCATCATTTTGGTGCATAAGGTTTTCCGTCTATTCTTTACTACACAATCCAGGGTATCTTAAATGCACTTATCGCACTTAAATGTATCGAAATAACACGAAATATAAAGCAATATTATTTGCTTTAAAAACGCTTTTGCTTTCTGAAAAGTGTGTACTTATTCCCTTTGACCATTTTTTGACTTTAGCTTTAGCGTGACTCCGGCACAACTATATATACAACTGTCAACCATAACGAACGAACTTATGTTCAGGCTAAGAAACCATTAAGTACTCATTTGCTCCGGTTGTTCGTGCTTTCCCTAAATCAAAATTCCCCACACAATAACCCTGTCATCTAAAAAGCAACAATATTTCAAAGCGAAGCAGCATGGAAAACTGTCGTTCTCCAACTTTGCATTAGGCACGAATCATTAGAATTTAGTTATTGCTTTCCACCTAACATGTTTTCATTTTTCCACAGAAAAGCCACAATAATATAGAACAGTTGACTTTGAATAAAAATCATTAAAATTAAAGTTAATGATGAAATCGTATCTTTAAAATAGGATTTGTAATGCAAAAGTATAATGCCTTCAAAGACTATTGAAGCCGACCTTGACACAGATGTCCTAAGTTTATCCTGCTGTGTACCAAACAGTCCATATGCACATTCAGCTCGCATGTGCTTTTAATGCCTAAACCTTATGGCCAAACACAATATTTTAGAGAAAAAGGTAAGTTGTAAGAAGAGCTTTAAGAGGATTTTTACCGGAAGTAAGAGGGACAGTGGGAGCAGGCCGACAACCAGCCGGCCGTGTGTCTTCAATTTCTTCCCAAAAGAATCCAAAGGACATATGGCATAGCACCGACTCATAGAGCACAGAAACTATCAAGTTCAACCCATCTCAAGACGTGCACAAGAAAAGGTCTCCCCTGCGTCGTCTTCCTTATGAACCACTCACTCACTTCCTAAATATCTTTTTACATACACGCCATGTCACGTGTATTTACCTACTCAGCCAGACGCAGCCGGACAAACCGAGACAGCATCAATTTAGTTTTCTACATACGCTGAGTACTGCACATTATAATCGCTGCTACAACTTAAAAGGTTTCCGTGACTGTCACCACAACGGCACATGGCAGGTGAGGCCAAGTCAACAAGTCTACATCCCACAAACTTTGCTTTATTTTACTACTCAACTCACTTAAACGAGCAATACGGGCACAAAAAATGTTTCAAACATCGCACGAACCTACTTACAAACTCCGCAAGGAAATCAACAAAGGATCGCGGGCTCGTGTTCCATTGAAATACTGAAAACAGCCATGCAATATCGTGTCTTCATATTGTCCATGTGTTTAAAGTGTACTGCTAGCGCCACAAAGTATGACAATGACAATGTTAATGCAACAACAAAACACAAATTACCCTTTGCACATCCACCTTACGTTTGTTAGTGTTTTTTGACCCTGCCAACCTTTTTGTATCTAAATACTGACACATGGAGCAGATGGATGCCTCCTTTTCCCGATGCACCGACAAAAGACCTGTGTCACTGATATCAGCATACTCCAGACAGAAGCTGCGTTAGCTGAAACTTGAATGTGAACCAGTGCAAAAGGAAGGCGAAGCAGAAGACACGTGGCTGCACCACCTGCCGAACACATGTTACCCGACTGATCGTCTTTTACACACTTTGCAAATGATTCACTCAATGCCCGTGTTACACAATTGACACAATTGTGTGAATGGTCAAAAATTGTACTTGTACAAAATAATAATAAATAGCAAAATAATACCGCCAACTGATATGGAACGGAGAATACTGAGCTAGAATTTTTATCTTCATGTTCTACCCGGGATCATTTTTTATATTCACACGAAACGAAAAATTCATTCATACCTATAATTTTTCAGAAACTACTTTGGAAGATAACCAATCTTTAGTAGCTTATCCAATTACATGATTAGTATTCAAAGACTCTTCACTTACGCTTACGCGTAAGTGCATCTAATAGTACTTTCCTCATATGTTTCACCAAGGCTTACGTTGCAGCCCCAACGATTAAAATTCTTTAGACTCCAACAGGCCAGAAATATATATACTGCACTGCACAGCAGCTAGCTTCAACAGCACATTACAATTTACAACCGAGAGTACATTACACTTGAGATCTACAGGAGATATAGATTACATGCATTATTGAAGAGAAGTGTGGAAGAGTTCCAAGTCTTGATCTTATTTCTTTTCGAGCTATAGGAAATTCATTTGTGTCCCCTTCCTTCCGACTTGATTGCAAAATCTTTTTTACGCAAAGTTCAATTTACTGAACCTTATCAAAGAAAACTTCATAATTAAAATACCTGGGAAAATATTCTAATAACTTTCATCTCCAAACGGCTCCATCTATAAAACGCCTTTTCACACCGCCAATCGGCACAAATGCTTTACTACTGAAATACAAAAATGATGAAGCAAATATAGTGTGCATGAAAACAATATTTCGGGGTCCCAATCCCAAGGAGAAACCTTAAGAAGCTATCAAAGACCACAGGAAGAAGGCGTGTGTAGTTCCGATCAAATTCTTAAGACATAATACTGCAACCTTCTTGTTCGTAACGAACGACAGTTCGTCTCCATTTACCCATCAAAACAATTTTTTTCCTCGGGGAATTCTCTTGTTGGACTCTACATTTAAAAAGTACAGATTCAAAGGTGCATCACTTTGGTACAAAAGACCTTTTCGCTGCGCCGTTACCTGTAGAAAACGATCGGATCTCTCTCAGGACAGACAATATTGTAATGTAATCTATAGAAATGGAAATGAAACATATAGAACCACGACCGGGGCTAACGTTCCTACTTCAAATGGTATATACTCAACTACCAATATAGAAAGAGGAAGGCTGCAATACGCAAATACTGTCTAATGCTTTCATACAAGTGACTGAATAACCGTCGTCGCTTCTCTGAAGTGAGCCAGGCAAACAACTCGACTGTGTCATTTGCATATTAGAAGAGGCTCTCGGGCACAAAGGAAGTCCCAATTCATTCATCTGACAATTCATTCACATCCACAGGGCCATGTATTATTGAAAATTGATCCGTCAGATTATTCCATGTCGACACTCGCTCTCGTCGATACAAGATCCAAGTATATTACAATGCTTATATCATCATGGAGGAATAAAATATCACGCGTTCTTTCATTTCCTGTCGAAGGAACGAAACCGCTCGATAAATCCGAAGCTTGGCATCGGCCATAAGATAAGTTTATAAGAGTTTCAAAATAACCTCTATGTCTTTTTAACCTTTCAGTAGAATACCGACGATAAGATTGGTAGATGGATTATTTTTTATAGCAAGGGTAGGATTTTAAATGAAACATTTGAATTATTTACGTTGTGAAAACACATAAAACTGCAGAATAAAATTCGGAAATCTTAAAAATAATAATCTTGGCATTGGCATGCAGCAAAATAAAGCAGAGGCCGTAGGGGAGCAACGGTCAAAATGCAAGGATGACTTTCTCTTCCAATTTTAAATGTACGGAAGCCCTGAAGTGACATGAGACAAGTCAGCAGAGCGACAGACTAAAACTTTTCTGTCGCACTCACTTGCCATTTTGAATTTTGAACGGCGTCTCATGAGACACTGCTGGAAACATATCCCACCGGATAAAGCGTCTCTTCGATCCCATAAGATGAAATCACTCATCAACCGTGTAAAATCCATTCCACTCCTTGTGACTCGGTTTTTCGCATCGTATCAACATCACCACTGGCAAAAGCAACATGCCTAATTCTTCGTCGCGGATAGCGGATTACACATTTCAGCAAAACTGACAACTTTTTGCTTTGCACCACTGACAGAAACTACGCTCCTGTGTTCTAACCGCATTTAAACCTCTCATTGGAATTACACACTCATATATTCTCGCGCTCTTCTTCTCTCCATTTCCTAAAAAATGTCGAGTGGATTCTACTTTTAATCCATGTTGGAACAGACCAACAAACGTAAGTATCTCAACGCAACTGTACACCATTACAAATTGGTAACTGTAGTATTTCATGCCAAAATATTTTTTCAGCGCTTCATTTTTCACACTGCCGTCGCTCGGCGGAAAACCGAGAGCGCAGACGGGTTACTTCTCAATGAGGTCGGAAGAACTTAGCGACAGGGTTAGCCACAGACATCTCCGTTCAGACCGTTCATTCTGTCATCTTACCCTTCCTTCCATGCTCCTTTTCCATTTATATTACATCATTTTATCAGGGTAATTGGCTTTATGTCACTTTATCCTCTATCTCCGTCTTTCTCTTTGCGCTTCTGCTTCGTCCAAAACGCCGGCCCAGAGAGTCAACAGTCAGACTGCTTGCATACTTTTGGAAGAGTTTTTCCAACACTTTTAGAACCTTTATATTCGCTCTACACGAAGTCTTGGAATTAAAATAGCATCCATTGCATCGCAGTTATACCACTCCAAACTGCCAAAGTATAATCTACTCCGCTCAAGAGAAAAATAATCCTTTCCTTGTGAAATGGATACGATCATACGATGCACTCTGGTAATAAACAGTCTCCAAATAACAAATGAGTGTTTGAAAAAATAAACTATAAAAATTAATCACGAATCAATTACAAACTAAAGCTTTCATAGCCCCTAGAAAAGAATTATTCGTACATTAAATATTACATGCGTCACGGGTTGTAACTTGTAACTTGTAAGGTACATATAATTTCATTCTCCAACATTGTAGTTCTAGTAGCAACTTACTATGAACTAAAGAATAAAGAACACTAACTGGAAAGGGAAAGGATCTCTCGGATCGTCGGATCTCCACCTCCAGTATATATAGTGAGTACAGTATAGTGACAGTAGCTGCACTCAAGAACCAACAAAAAGAACAGTCTGCCGAAAATCGTCTCGAGTCTCCTCTCCTACGACTACAAGTCAAGAGGAGCCAAGGAGCCCAAGTTGAGGAGGGGGTAACAAAGAGGTTCTTGTGCGATTCCCACGGGAGACATGCAAGGACAAATCGTTCCTGATCTTTATGGCAAATCGACACTCACATACTACGTCCACAAATCTCCGTTATAACGCAATCTTCTAAACAAGGATTTTCAGGGCATGAAGAAGTAAAAGCTAGGCCGTGAAAGCAATGCGTCTTCCTCACCGTTTTTTCATGCTCGGCAAGCCTTCAAGCGCCACCGAGTCTTGTTGTTCAAGTCTTATAGAAAAGCTCGAAACAAATCCCGGGAGAGCCTCTCCCATTTAGCCTCACAAATCCTGTACATCAACCCTTCACCCAAAGACAAGGATCTCACACGGAATATCTGTACTCCTCCAGTGTGATGACGACCCATCCGTCCTTTCCATCTTTTTCACAGATGGATATATCTCCCACCTATATTTTTCTTCAGCTATCTTCACAAAAAGTACTTGTGAACGTACTGATATATTATTGATAGCAATTCGCACAGAATTTATACGTCTTAAACACATATACAAACTGACGACCATTCACAAACCTCCTAGTACAATGCGAGAGTGTTCTATTTATTTGTCTTGCTTCTTGCTCGTTTACACTACTCGACTTTGGCTCAAAACTTAAACTCAGCTCATCTCACGAAAATTAGACGCCTGGCCAACAAGGCGTTAACTTGAAAGGAGAAGAAAATCTTGACTATAAGACTATAACGATGAAGAAAAAGTGAGCAAAGTTTTCCATTATTCGAGGCAATGTAATGTTCACTGTTATATTATATAACGCTGGCTGAATCTATGCAGCTGAAGCAAAACTTTTTCTTCCTCTGAAATACATCAGTATTCATAAACTTTGACTTGACGCACGGAGTGTTCTCTAATTTTCGACTAATGACAAATCAAAGAACAAAAGTGCTGACAACTATATCTTATTTTCAAATTACATAGTAACATAGTAATTTCTTTGACATAACAAGACTACGCCATTTACACACTCGTGCTGATTGGCATGCGATTTACTTCAATTCATAAATATACTTATCTTATAGAAATTGACTAAATGAAAGCACAACATTCTTTCCAAAAAGGCAAGAAAATCCCATCCTAATGCGTGTAAAGGGAACCAACGCAGTTATTAATCTCCCACAGCTTGACAGTTGCTTGTAAACATCTTCTAAAGAAAAAAATTCTGTAATTTTACTCAATTCCGGCCTTTACTTAATAATTAAACTAGATTGATTTACTTGGCTAGCTTCAACTGTCTACACTAACTAGAGAGTGCTTTATCTCATTGTCGGGCCTAGAAGCAACTTCTGGTTTGAACAGGCTCAAGAATAATGGCGACAAGACAACAGTCGTCGAACGAACGAACGTACCATAACATTACCAAGAAGATACTTCCAAATTCCCATGCTTTTCTGTGAAATGGTTCGCAAACTAGAGTGAAACGCTTTCAACAACTTGTGTCATTCTGTCCTCCCCAAACCAGTCATTAAACCACTTACTTTGAAACAAACTATTAAACGTACCGAACATCTTAACTACACATACACTAGAGAAGAATGCAAAAACAAATCTTTGAAATCTTCACGAAAACCAACATTTTCCCATTCATGAATCCATCATTGTTGTAACAAACACATCACAAGCTTGCATCTTGCATGGCAGTAGCATCTCCTCAGTCTATTTAAAACAAGTGACGAACAAGAAAATGTGCAGACCAGCCTGCCAGTCTACTTTACGGTTCATGACCTACACTACTCAATTTCAACATACAGTTCTCTCGTTCCATAAGACAAGTTCATCTCCCGTGACTTGGACTGTTACATGGTTACATCACTTTGCTATTGCTACCATACAACAAATGGTTCATTTGCAAAATGCTAATACAAAATCTAAATTACGTCATCTTACAACTTACAACGTGTTCAAGCACAGCTGTGTAATGATGACGAAACAATCGAGACCTTCCACAAATTAATACATTTTTACTTCGTTTAAAGCTTACTGCAAAAACAAACTTATTTTGCGTATCTTTATTGCATATTATAACTTATAAGCACGCCTTCGTTTCATGCCCCATCGCGTCGACCAACTGTCACTAAAAATTACCAATGATTGTCAATGCCTTTTTCATTATTATCCTTGTGACGTTGTGACTCCAAACGTCCAACCCCACCCAATGCAATGCTGGACTATACGAATCGCGAAGCTGACGAACTTGATTCATACAAGTTTTATACATTAATTTTATTCGTCCAGTTTCCATCGAACATAGCTGATGAAACAACGGGTGTGCTCATTGGTCTTGTCGGGGCTTTAATTCGAACAAAATCATACAAATGTTATAAAACATTACTCTCGCGAAATTCACACTCGCGACGAAAGTAGGTTGACTAAAGTCTGCAGTCACAGGGTTACACTTTACACTATTGTTTCAACGAACTAAAGAATAATGCAAAATAAATAAGAATGAGATACGAATCCTCCTAGTCATGGAACAGGAGCAGCAAGGTTGATTGGATGCCAGATGTTTTCTAAGCAAACCCAAAAAGTAACCGATGAACTATAGGTAGCAGGTGGGCAAACCCGAGAAAGCACGCATTTTTACTTCTGAGTCAAGCTAAATGCCCAGACGCCTAAACAACGACAAGTGCTTCTACATGCAATAACTTCCCAAACAATGCAAATAAACACAGACAACCACAAAATGAAAGAATGAAACCTAACAAAATGCCTTATTCGAGCGTTTACTACAAGATGTGGGTGTAAAATAATAGCATCGATAATTACAAATTGAAGCAAACAGAAACGTAGAAACAAAAGTGAAGACTTTTCTTTAGTTTTACGAAAAGGAAGACATATTTTGATAATTGCTTTAGATTCTTATACTTAAAACACAGCTCTCGTTTCACATTCGATTATAAGTTAAAAATAAAAATCAAATTATGAAAATGTTGTGGCTGTGACATTTGCAATTGGACTCCTGTCACCCAACTCGACTTTTCGTATTCTAAAAATTCTGTTCTGCGCTTTTTGCTGTTTGCCTGAATTCACCAAATTATTATTCCTAATTCCATGAAAGATCTCCTTGATATTCAATGCACTTCACTCACATCACCGAAGAACAAAACACATGCCAGGAACCGAGCATCAGAACCAAACTGCCTACGAGAAAAATAAAATAAAAAAAGTTCCACTTCAGTTGATGCCTATTTCAACGTTCAGTTAATGAGTTTGTCACAACCACAATGTGAACGGTACTGACGGAATTTTTTCCAGCAATGCTGTCTTCAATTGTCATGTCTTGCATCCATAATCAAGTTGATCGGTAGTATTATAGCATACAAATCCTTTGACTTCAATCACACTCTAGCAAAACTAATAATCTGTATTAAATACAAAATCTTGCTGTTTCGAAAATCCTAGTAAATTATTCACGAAACAGGAAGTATAATTATAATGCAATAATATTAACGAAAGGAAGCAAAAAATAATATTGTGTTGGTAATCTCAATCGTCAATTAAAAACAATTAATAGAACGTTCATAGTTCTCCGCTCGCACATGTATGTACGGATTTTCAAATAAATAATAAATATAATAAATTATAGAAAAGCTTTTTTATGGTATTAAGCCACTAAAAGAATTTATTCCGCATTGTTCAAAGCCGATCTCCACTCTACGCTCTTGTCTTCGACGGATTTAATACGGATTCACCAGGGTATTAGAGTCACTAATACACTTCAATAATAATATGTAACTTTGCATAATCCCTCATCTTATATCCTTTCTCGCTTGTCACACAAATTATGTAAATCAATGTCTCGGTTTCACTTCCATGATGTTGTATACTACGCATTCTAGAAAACAACCACAAAAAATTCAAAGTACACCTTGAGTCGACATTAAAACATGTACGGGATTCAGTTAATGTGCAAAATTCTATACCATAGTTCCTGTGTCGACTGTGAAGAGTTTAGCAGACCAAAAGTCAAAGCTAAAAGACAGAATTCGCAGTAATTTAAGTGATGGTGATGGCCATTCGACAATTATTCTCCCTTTAGGTATACAAGAAAATAGTCATGAAAACAGTCCCTCATAGAAGTCATAGCATAGTACTTTAACAGCTTCGTAATAATTCTATTCCATTTTCCATTCCATTTCTCACTCTAATAAAATCCCCATCACACTGTGCCATTTCTTTCCTGGTGTTCCGGGAATAATGATCACAGGTCATAAAACATTTAGGAGAGCCTTTCCCCTCGTAAAGATTCACTTTGGTTTTGTGTGCTTTGACTCAGTCTGTTCCGCAAGCTACATAGCTAGTGAATCCTCAAAAAGTTCCGAGGTCACCCTCTCCCCATCTTAGCCTTCCATCATTCCATCACATCGGTTCTCTGTTCTCAAATCTTTGCTCCTCCTCCTTCACTTTGCACTTATGCCAAAATTAGAATACATAAAAATTCTCCATAAAACAAAAAAATAAAACTGGTCCAGCACAGCACCAAACCATACGGTATGATACGAGTCAAACCCAACTCAAGAACCACGGACCAAGCCAAACCGTGTATTATTGTTACCTATCTTCCATCATTCCATCCATCATTACCACTATCACTATTTAAAAAACCGGGTAAAAGTGTAATAAATTAAGAGCTTCCTATAGGGACTTTTCATGTCTTAGTTGACTGACGCTACAGTCAAATGTGAAGATCAATTTTACGGCAATTTTATCTTTTGTGAGAAGACAAAATTAGACAAAAAAACGAAATGGAATGAGATGAGGTTGGGGTCTGCTCTGTCCTGACGTCCTAAGTATCTGTCCACATTTTCTGTACTCAAGAGACCTCATGTGACATGAGCAATAGGTTCATAATAATCCAATCAAACGACAGTAGACTGGCCATGAAATAGGGAATACTACAGCAGGCAGCAGGACAGTGGAGTTAATAATGTGCGAACTGCCGAGAGACTATCAGTGAAAACTCTCGGAAAAGACGACAAGAGACCATCCAACTCAGTAATAGAGTAAACTGCGTCAGCCAGAGTCAGTCTATGCACAGCATCGAACCGTAGAGTGCCCAAGTACTCAACTGGGTAATAAGTTCTTCCGTCTTTCACTGACTCGGGAGAGAGACCACCAGAGAAAGAGTGCCCGAACAACGCAGTTTGAAAAGGCAGAAGAGAGAGAGAGAGAGGTTTTTGAGAATAGGTGGCATTATTATTGTAGTCCGAAAACTCAAGGTTCTTACAGAACATCTCTCCCAGCTCGGAAGAAGACTGACTGCTCGTCCAGGGAGTTAGAAATAAATGGCAATCGTTCCCAGGGAACAAGATCTCCTCCTCAATGGGTAATTTCACAGTAATGGAATACAGCGGGGATTGAATTTTCTACTCTAATTGGCTCTGTCAGTCAAACAAATCGCTTTGCGCTGCCTCCACCAAGCGAGTCAATGCAAGGCTATATAACGTTCGCGAACAACTAAAGCTTGAGATTATTGAACTATACCGTGTAAGTATACAACCATCAACTACTACGAGAATGAAGCTTCACGAAAGGAGACTCGAGCTGACGACGGAGTCAACGGGCATTTCAGTCCCACAAAGACAAAGGGGGACAATTTCAAACACACCACGATGAATAAAGTCGCGACTCTCGCGACATGCAAAACCAGACTACATAAGTTGCACTATTCAAAACGTAACCTTAAAAGACCATTTTCAAACTCCTTCCGCCCATCGCATACATGGTTAATATAAGTTATTATCATAAATCCAAACATTTTCTCAGCTTTCAGTTTCTTCTTCTCATTCAACACTAATTTATTTGCACAATTTCCATACACAATGAAGAACAATTGCAATTAATACAAAAGTGCAATGCGCCCTACTGCTCACTTTTTCGTAGACCATTTTGTATACTCCACAAGTTTTATTTCACTGACTTGTATAGTCTTTCTTGAAACGTTCGCAACATCTCACTTTGTCTCAGCTCCAAAAATAATAGTGCAGTAAAGCCTACGCAGTAGTTGTAACAAACCTCGAGATTTCCTTCGGATTGAATCAATTCCCTTCAGGGATTTTAATCAGTCAGCCGAAAGAAAAAGGTACTCGTTCTGACTTCTGCGTCCGAGTCAAGTTTTTCTCCCCAAAAAGTTCATACGCCTTCATCTCATGAACCGACTACTTTAACATTACAAAACATTACAAGTCCTGCAGACCATTACTCTACTTCATACCCTAGAGACGCTTGTCTCCCGTCCACAACACCAAACACAACATTGAACCAAATGCATTCTGACAGCGAGCATGTGACTTCTTGTACACTGAAGACTGAAACCAAAAACCTCCATTCTAGAAGAATGAAAAAGCTTGTCCAGTCAAACTCTTCACTGTCCACTGAGCACCGGAAGACTTTGGTTAGCATAGGCCTTCTTCACCATAAACCAACATAGTAAATATAATCCAAATCAAGTAAATCAAGTAGAATAAACTGTTTACGTGACATGACTTCGCTACTATCGTTGTAGACGAATTGTTTCCGAAACTCTCATAAGGGCTTGGGGTTTTTGAATCATCGTTTAATGTCTTCCTTTATCCTTTCCCGTTTCCATTCTCCAATAAATATACTACTAAGTTTCTCCCATTAGACGCAGGAACTAAGAATAGTACGCAATCTTCGTCAACCACAACAGTGAGCAGTAGAAATTCCGGCATCTTCCATCAAACTGAAATCATTATAAGATGCAGAATTCCGGTAATCTGCTCGCGTGTTTCACCTTTAAGGCCACAGGGCCACCTTCACCCTCATGCGTGGTTAAAATTTCCAAAGGTCTCGTGTCGCGGCTCGATATATGTATTTAACCCTTCCATCCGATATGTAAAGCAAAGTATGCATTATATAGGGTTCAAAGCAGCTGTCTTCTGTTTTTCCAGTGTCCTTGGCCCACCATCACCAATCAACAAGGACCGACGGTCCACGAGAATTCAGTCACCATAAGACAGAAAACATTGTACACACACGGGACCTGAAGCCTTTACCAAGTAGCCATCAAAGGTGCTTTGCCTCCTTCGTTATGTTGTTGTCTATTTCAATGAAGTCTTGGGATCATTTTACTTTCCCTTCACCCTTCAAACACTTTACTTGGCGTTTGGCATCTTGTTGCTTATATCCTATTATGTATTTCTAATAACCATGATGATTCTGTGTTAGATGCACAACGACAGACCAGGTGGTATTAAATCCTTTCGCTTTGGCATATTGCATACTGAAAATCGAATATCTTTAACAATCCAACAGGTAAGCTACATTTCTAACCGAAGCGAAGAAGGCTTCGGGTCTTGAAATGTATTCTTTAAACATGAATAAGGTAGTACATATATATGAATATGTGCACGCTTCTGTCCACTGAACCATTATTGCGCTGTTAACAGCATGAAAATGCGAAGGCCTTGTTTACTTGTACGTACCTATTAAAAGAAAATCTCAAGTTTGAATTTCAAGAATTTTACTGACAATATCAATGTTAAAAATGCGTCAACAATCAACGGCAAACCATATTAGTTCTCATTTATAAGTTAGAGATTATCTTCTTATGACTTGTAGTTGATCAATGGCAACATATATTCCTAGTTGATTTGATAGTTCGCAAATACTTCTCAAGTGCAAATCAAACCCAGTACCAGCAGGTCACGTATGATTAGGTGTAAAATTAATACGCGTCAGTTGGAACCATGCATAATCAAGTTGGTACATTGCTTTGCAACCACTAGACTTGTAGATTCTACCAAACCAAGGTATTAGAGTAGATCACATTGCATCTTCTGAGAGCATCTCCCTCTAGAACCATGTAGAATGCTATAAAATCCTATGTACTACGTATACAACACTGATCGTTGTGGTTCAAACAGACCAACTGTCTACACGAATAATATTCTCCACGGGTATACAAGGCGGACTGATTCTACCTTCCCTCACTCATGGAACAAGTACAACCTTCACTTTGCTCACTTCTGCAATTCGGCAGATGGTCCGACTCTTCTCAGCTTGCTCAACTCTTCCGAATAGAAATTCAAAGTTGAACTGCTGACGATTTTCCTGTCTTCCTCCTCCCAACTTTATTCCAACCGACGACGGTCGAGGACAGCCACTTTCAAAAGCTTCATTTTCATCTTTTATGCACTCGCATTCGATGAAGCAGCACATTCATTGTTACCGTATATTATTCTCAATATGCAAAATTAACCAATACCTAAAAAGCACCATAACAGATATTGTCCGGTTCATCTTCTCAACAAAGAATCCACACGCCATCAACAGACAGCGCGTCACTGAACTTCACCCTACCCAAATTCAATCCTGAATTCATCACCGGGATTACGTACAAGGTACATAGAGCAAACGTCAAACTCTTATTAATACAAAAGACAGCGCACACGAGTCATTTTGAACTCTGGAATCACAACTTCGTGACAATGACCAACGGCCTATTCTCATCAAATAATTCCAACGAAACGGAATGTATCACGAACAACATTTTATCATCTGTTAAAGTAACTGATGCAAACTGATGTCAAACAGTATGACTATATTTAGCAACAGAAACAATATTGTATTTTCTGTTCAAAACGCAGCGCGCAACATTGCATGTCACATAATTTGTGCCGAGAAAAGCAAACAACGAAAGAAGAGGTTGAAGCATTCATTAATAAATGAGCGCTTCCTTTTCTCCTGAGAAGTGAACGTGCATTATTACATGTTGTCAGCCTTGGCAGACATCACATTGGCCGAAAGAACGACTCTTGGTAGTAATCGACAGGAGATGATAAAATAGCATGTTTGGAAATAGTTAGGAGGGTGGAAGATGGGTAAGTCGAAAAGGCCTTTCCAGACCTTCCAGGAAAACGGTAGAAAATACATAGTATTCCGAATAACGTTTACTGTAGATTCCATGTTAAAAGTTCATGGATCACAAGCTCAAATCTAAGTTTACATGACAAACCAATAACGACAGCACAGGTATACAGCCAAACTATTACACTTTACACTGCAAAACTATAATGCTATACTATACCATCATCGTCAGTCAGTCGTCGTCGTCAGTATAGAGTGCATACACTCCTTAATGTTGAGATTTGTTCAAAGGGAGTTTCAGACTGTCAGAAGCTCAACTTGGTTTGATGCAAATGGATTACTATTCTCCTCTCTCTTTTTCTTTCACTCATTTCCTTGTCTTACTTTCTTTGCCGCTGCCAGTGCCACGCAATAATAGAATGGCATTATTGGTCGACATCAAAAAAGAAATAGTTAAAGTACTATCTCACTTACCGACTAAGCGGCTATAGAGATAGCACGAACAAGAGATAGTGCAAAAGAAAAGGTCCCCGAAAAGTTACATCGAGAGAAAAAGAGCTTTAACTTCCTTCATTGCTCGTACAATGACTCGTTATCCCTAAACCAAAACTGCTCCCGATCATACTGCACAACTAGTCTGTCATATGTTGCCATTCCCACACTTTGACTCGTTCCTATCCGACTCAAGGAGCATCGTGATCGCGGACGCGGAGCGAGCTCATTCGGAGCCGATTACAGGAACGGGTGCATTACAGCTAAAATGAGTGCCAAAACGGTAGTTTTCTTCTTAAGTTACTTTAGTAGAAGACTCGAAAACTGGGATTCTCAATTTTTTATTCTATCTTTTGTGTACTAGCCTCGGATTCTGTCAAAATAAATTCGGAAATTCATAAGGTAATTACGATATTAATGTAATGTAATGTAGAATGGACAACACAAAATTACATTATTCTGCACTTTAAAAAAGTTCATTCAACATTAAGCTTGATATAGACAACATTAAAAGAGATTCAAAAGTACATAAAATTCATGCGATTTAAAAGCAAAGGATAAACTGTCATCGATTCTATTACCTTCAAAATGCATGTAATTCTGATTTTTAGGCGTCATGAAGTCAACACAAATAGATACGACTACTAATCAGACTTGACATGACATTTATTTTTACTTGCTCTACTCGAAGCTTTTCCATTGCCTCATGTCATGTAGTTACACCAACTTGGAGACAAGACTGATTGCTCCACTTAGTCAGGCTACAAACTGTGAGCCCAAACTATCGATTGAACGGCAAAGTTCGAGTCAAACACGCAGTCTATTTATTTTTACGAAATGTCACATGTATTACTTGGGTCACTTAAATGTGCAAATATCTTGGAAGAATATTCTCCATGTTCTCCGATGGTCATGGTACGCATACCGAGATTCCTCCTATTTAATAATATCATACTTTCCTTTCCATTCCGTTATGTTACCCTTTTCGGGACGTCAACTCACATCTCATTCCGTATACTGTTCCGCAAAAACCAAATGCACTTACGGTTACCCTTATCCGCATAAAATGCGAGTGGAAGAGCATAAACGTGGAAATAAATGTGAAACATGAACTGCAACTTATCAACTTCAAAAACTCGCATCTTCCTCCATGTCCATATTCCTATTCCCTGGCAAACTTTATAATTCTCGTGCTAAATATTCAATTCAAATGGATGTGTTTTCCCGGCTCATTTCCACTTCTCTACTGCTTTCGACTTCACAACTTTCCGTTTCCCCTCCGTTCTGTTGAACAACCATACGCTACGACTGACGATGAGGATATACTTGAAAAAGGTCTCAAAGAACTTAAATTACGGCCAAGAGAAGTCAACGCCGCGCCGTCAGCAGCAAACAGAACTGTAGCAGCTATACCTTATTGGATATGCTGGATTCGAAAGACTCTAGCACGTTGCCAAAAAATGTTTTCGCTTCGCATAAAAATATTTCAACTTCACTCAAATCTTAACAGTGAGCACAAAAATTTGCCCTCATTCCACATGCTGATTCAATACCGCAAAGAAAATGCCGCACAGGACAACTGCCACTGCTAAATACTCCATTTCATCGTAAAAATTTGCCCTCATTCCACATGCTGATTCAATACCGCAAAGAAAATGCCGCACAGGACAACTGCCACTGCTAAATACTTCATTTCATCGCCACACCAGTTTCGGCTATACTTTAATATAATTCACCTTTATTAAATGACTTCTGGTAACAACAATTGTTACGCCTTACACCACGCTTCCACATCTTACCAAGCTCAAAACACAATGCAACAAATATTACATTCAATTCAATCGATACACCATCGGCATCGCCATCGGTACTTCTCACCGAACCGTCAGCACGACCCGGTGCAAAACGCATACAAGATTTTTTGAAAAGAACAGATGGTAGCCTTCCAAAAAGCCAAACCTGTTGCGCGTTGCAAAGTGCACTTGCAGTCTCTGTTTTCTAGTAAACCTCACAGCCTCAAAAATTAATTGTCAATTCACTTTCCACAGACGACTATTAAATATATTAATAAATATGTTAGATGACACAATTGAATTACTCAAAGACTTAAAAACTTCGCTGTAGCATTGGTTCTTGGTTCTAATAAATTGCATAACATATAATTTCTACTATCTACAAGCGTCATCAAAACGTTCAATGTTAATAATTACCGTTAAGCAAAGAAAAATCAGCCACGTAAGAAGTTATGATAATGACATTCACTTGAAAAGCCTTGACACTTCACAATGACACTTTTGGAACCATATCTTTAAAAAAGTTGATAAGCAAACCTATCTTCTATCTTCTTGTCAGCATTCAGTACAGCACGTACGCAATAAAAAAATTTGTAATGCACATAATGAAATGTTGAATTTGAAGTTGACGATTATGCAATGAATGTTTTAATTTTAATTCTTTAGCAAGAGTCTTCAATATCCTTAATTACAGTTTACACACACGACTAACCTGGGCTGCGGCAGCAAAGATGAAATCAAAGGCAGCAGAATGGTCCCCATTTGGTACAGATGGAAATAAGGATTCATCAGGAAGTAGTCCTGGTATTTTGCTTTGATTACTATTTCCGACTGAAATTGCCGTTCCAGGCACGGACGCTACGCCAAGGCTCCCAAGCCCAATTGTTCCGCTGAGAAGACGCGAGCCACCGGATGCGGTGGACACGGTTCGAAGGCCATTCCCAGTCACATTACCAACTGTCTCAATACTTCCACTGCCCGTTGGGACTGAGGAACCACTGACATTGCTGAGCAAAACTGAAGCACTTTCCGAATACAAATCCGACAAAGCGGAAGGCATCGGACCCGGACCTGAACTGACCAGTACTTGATGCATTTGCATTGCAGTTGTCAAAGAAAATCCACAACTAACTCACGAATCAAAATGTAGGCACGTCCAAAAGTAGTAATTCGACAAATATTAATAATTCTATATTTTCCGCACAATTAAAGATCAGAACGTAAAGAATACTTCACTTGCATGTACATAATATGACCAGAATAATAAAAAGTCTGACGTTATTAGATTTGTCTCAGTTAAAGTAATTGATTTGGAGAGGCTGCGATTTATCCGTTGTCAGTCGTAATTGACAAACGATATGAGTCCAACGGTAAAGTGATTGATATACTTCCAAAGCTTATCAATGGTCATTTGCCAATAATATAATGCTTTGACATTACTTCAGAATACAATGATGAATAGTGATTTACTGATAGTACACTTCGGATTTGGTTGACTTGCTATAATAAATATAACAACGATCAACTTCAGCATTATGTAGGCTTTTCACCGTAGTGGCATGGTGAACAAATTAGACGTAGACGTAGTTCTCTATGTTGATGTGAAACCATTCAAATATGTTTAATTTGAATATGTATAAACTTACACAGTAAACATAATTTCTTAAGTCACCTTCGCAGATAGGTAACCGAACTATGCTATTAAAATTGCCCTGAAACGCAATCAAAGCCACAAGATCAACACACACCGAATAACGATTGCAACAACATATATAGTCCTAAATCAAACAGTTCAACTGCAACGGAAAACCTCTGGCTGGAAAGTCAGTTACGGCAATCTTTCTTGTCTCACATGTTGTTAATACCGAGAGTAGTTTCGGATAGAGACGGGTTTTGCGCTCAGACCGACTGAGAATCCGTAGACAGCAAGGGAACATTCATTCTTTGGGGGAGGACTCCCTTCAAAGTACCCAGAAAAGACTTGACAACTTTAGCAACGGTGAGTCGGTGAGCAACAGCCACTGCTGTGTAGCCACTGCTGCATTAGAGATCTGAATCTAACAATCTACAACTCAACTGTCCTCGGTAACCCACACTGCAGAAGCACACACCTCACAGTTAAAATCCACGAGACGGTCGAGGTTATGCCTGACTAGCGGAGTCCTTCATGTTTCATGCCATTTTACTATTTCCCGTCGAGGGAAGTGCACTTAGGGGACCCTTTTTCGAAGGCTCTCGTTTCCACGAGTACATACAGAGAAAAGGGTCCTCTCAGAATTACGAACCACTGGGTCTAGTCAACCCCAACATATTAAAACTTCACATCCCTCGTCAAAAATTTTGTGCAGTACTTCTCTTTGAAACGATCATAGCATAGCGTTGGGTTGTTATAAACATGAAACATAGGGTTCAGAAGAAAAGTGCACTGGATAAGCGCTGCCACGTCAAAAAACCAAGGATTATGTACTACAGACGTGGTGCCGTCCTCCGGTCCTCTTCCAACAATGACCAAACACACTAATTGGTCATAACAACTCCCATCCCAATTCAATTTCTGATATTATCACAGAATGCAAAATACCCTCGTTTGACAAGGCACACGACACAAGATAAAAAACAATTTCAAAGTGAAATGAATGCCCATTTAAATTCACATCCTACCATTTCTTAAAATCTAGGTAAGTATGCTTGCGTTTTCTTCTCAGAGCTACTACATAATACTTTGCGAAATACCGCTTCAGAGCACTAATTTGTTCGTTCAGACTAGATTTAAATAACGGGATTGAATTCGGATAAGATATTCCGCGGATACGCATTTCCACTCCTTGTCCTTCCACGTTCGCATGCCAAGGTTTAGATGAAAAGACTATATAAGAACAATAGGAAGTGACGTGTCCCATGATATCCGACCTGACTTTGACTGAACCAAACTTCCCTCAAAGTCAAACTGGAAAAGTTCAGTCACAAGTCACAAACACTATGATGTGAAAACATTCATGACATTCTCAAAAAATAAAAAGTTTCCTTGAAAGTGAAATGCGAGCGCAACAAGACTTCAGTCAATAAAAAGTAACATTTTTCGCGTCCAGTATCCAGGTTGGAGTTGGTTGAACACCTTTCAAATTCCTTTGTTGCAAACGCCAAGAAATTGAGACAGGAATAACTTTATGCATCTGGCAGGATATCAGGATACTACAAAGAGGTTTCATTTATATAAAACAGTACTTCTGTGCGTCACTCAGTTATTTCTATTCAACTTTCCATCAGATAAGGAAAGTAGTGATGAAAACTGACCGAGCTCCCCATCAATCAAGTGTTATAACATAGTATGCATTACGCACAACGAATAAGTCAAGTCACAATTGAATTTAGGGTGCATCTCATTCTCATTCGAACGAGGATAAGCTCCCGGTGGTAGTCTCCAGAATAGTCTAGATGACTTGAGAATATAGCCATAGCTCAAGCACAGGCCTGCCTGCGTCGACTGACATTCGTCGGCACACAATAAAAATCCACACCCATGCTTGTTGTTAATGTTACACACTGTCACACAATTGTTGCGAATATGATCCAGTATATGGAACATCATCATATCATCTTATGAGTTGCTCGGCAGAGCAAATTGAATCTTGATTATTATCCATTCCGTATATAGAATACTCATATTGCTCCATCCCCTCCCTCCTTTAAGTCAGATACAACATACAATACATGACGGACAGTATTGAAAGTGAAACTGTAGCTGATCACTTGTACATATAACACGTACACTGTCCATGTTGCTGAATTGCTGACATAAGCCTCTAGCAGTTTGTAGAGAAGTAGCCTAATATGCCGTAATGTAAATGTAATGGTAATAATGATGATGGCATCGCACCCAGTCTCAGTCATATCGTCTAACATATCATGCAGTGTGAGAAGGAAACCAAAATAAAAATTGAGTCAAGAGCATCACATACTGAACACTTTTTTGGAGTCAGAAAAGTCGTCCCCCTAACACAAATCGACAATGGAAATGGAAAGATGAAATTTAACTCCGAGACCGAAATATGAGAGCAGATCCAAAACCGACGAGCCAGAGAGTGAGAGAGAATGGTAAAGCCAAGCTAGAGAGAATGTGAGTTCCGGCAAAAAAATGAGTTTGTGAGAGAAGTAACTGTTGGACTCTAAAGCTCATAACATCCCACTTTTTGCCTGGACCAAAAACCCGAGAAGGCCAAAGCCGAGACTCCGGAGCGAAGCCGGGGTTATAATCCATAACAGCACTTCGACTTCTGCTCTGTCCGAGGAAAGGATAACGATGAGGGAGGGTAATTTTTCATACACACATAGGGTAGTTAGGGTTCACTTCAATCTTCTAGATCCATTTTCACCATATTTTTTCTCCTTCAAGCAGACAATGTTGTATACACCTACTCACTAGTCACTACGTTATTACCTTCACAATGTGACAGTGTGAATGTTGTGCACGTAGACAACACTTTGAATGCTCCAACAAAATTTCTTTATGCACAATTTTCTGAGGAGC
This sequence comes from Harlomillsia oculata, assembly GCA_019776145.1. Lineage (NCBI taxonomy): Eukaryota > Metazoa > Arthropoda > Collembola > Entomobryomorpha > Oncopoduridae > Harlomillsia > Harlomillsia oculata. The sequence continues at coordinate 20,680 of JABASF010000316.1, read as the reverse complement.
GCGTGCAACAAAGGGCCATCAACCATTGCATTTTATACTTATATTCCAATGGGTTCTTCCGCTCTTTTCCCTTTCCAACCACGTTAAATAAAATAAAGATAAAAGCTGCGTATGAAAATTCAGTCGCAATGAAATGTAATGAATGGGGTGGATACAACAGGAAGATGAAGAACGATCTCTAGATGCATTCGGAGCAGGAGCAGTTACCTATTCACAAGTACACATACTTTCCAAAAATAAAAGTGCTCTGTAGGTTGTAGGCCAACCCTATTCTATCCTTTTCTTCATCCAAAAGAACCATCATAATATGCTAGTAGTAGGTAGTAGCACCACAGCAATAATGACCCTTACAAAATCCTTCAAATTATTACAGGGTCTCCCGACTTCTTTAGGGTATATAACTAATAGCTATGAACTTACCCAAGTTACAAAGTCCCAGTCCATATTACAGTTACTACCTTCTCTGGAACAGAAGTGCTCTTCTCTTCGTGATCTTTTATGCCATTCGGATGGGGGTGGCAGTAGCAGCATCCACGGACATAAAAGGAAGCGACTCTAATCTTAACAATAATGCCGACTTCCTTACCAGTACAATGAAATGAAACAACGTTCACGCCGCACTACAAAATAAGTCAACAGTGAAATACAGCACTGCGAAAAAGTAAAAGTTAGTTGGCAAAACAAATGCACGCACAATGTCACAGAGTCAGATTCAGAAATTGAAGTCTAAGCTCCGCTCTTTATATAGGTGATGTGAAGACGATGACTGATGACGAATGCAGCATTCAATATACAGATTGTAAAAAGACAAGGGTTTGCTTGCGCAATACGCTAACTGGACAACATGTAAGTTTCACCGATTTCAATGTCAGACGCAAGTCGACTGAACGGCTAGACCGAAAAAGGGATGCTAATCGCAATTCTAAATTGTTAATGCCGATCGCCGATTGCTGCGACTAAAGTCGTCATTCAAAATGAATAAGAATGAAACGTAAATTATTCCATTTATTCGTAAATCAAGCAATTTCATCAATGAAAAGCATCATTTAGTAGCATCAGCATTCACGCAAAGACGGGATGAACTTGAAACAAAGGATTTCACCTTGTGATTCCTCCTACTACTGACATTGTCCTTTCAATGCGATTGCAACTCAGGACTACAACCATCGTCATCACCATTTGTCTTTGCGCTGATTCATAGACTACAAGCAAAGATATTACTTATTTTCCAATGCTAATCTCTTTCTGACGCAAATGGAAATAGTGTTCTACTCAAAACTTGTTCAGAGAACGCACCATTTTATAGTATAAATATAAGTGATAAGGTGAGGTGAGGTGACAAGAAGACACTCAAGTTGAATTTAAATCAATGTCATTCTCTAAGGCAGTCAACACCCGATTAAATTTGTTATCACAAGTCAATCGAGAATTTTATCAAAAAAATTATAACAGCTCGACATCCTCCATCCTCACCTAAAATTCAAATCAAACATCCGCACGGATTTCCTTCATCGATTAATTAAGAGAACGACTGGCGAAAAAGAACTTTTTTCAATGAACAACATTGCATTGTCTTCACTATGAAAAATAGTAGGAGAACTGGTTGTCCCGTTTTTTACTACAGAACAAGAATACGAGCTAGAACAAAAGACTTTCTGGACTGGCTGGAGACTTAAGAATTGCGCCAGTTGGGCCAACAATGTTTGTTGTAAGAGAGCCTTGTTGAAGTCGTTCGTAGCCATAGGAGAGGTAGTTGCACCAGGTAAGTCAACTTCTCAATCTCAGGTACAACCCATGCCACATGCCTGCAAGGAGTCGGACAGAAGCCCCTATCGCCTACCCTTCGCGGAAAAGCGTGGTAGTCACTGAGTCGCGTGGCTTGTCGAATGCCAAGCCAGGCCCAGTACATACTTCATTTCATCTCACTCGAGAAACACCTGCCGCACGAACCAGCTCAAACGAAAAAAAACTTCCAACATAAAATATCCAATGCAATACTCACTTGTCGTTTACTTCATACAATTCTCTTTCAGTTTAATGTATAATGCTTTCTTAGTGAGGTCGCTGTTGCAGTAATCTTCTTATTTGAGTCTCCTCATCGACATTCCTATTCAAAATCTGAGTTTCATGAAAAACCGGATGACGATAAAGAGAAGTCAGACACTTTTAATTTTTTAAAAATTCGAACGAAAGAATCAAATTTTTGAACATCCCACAAAGTAGCATAGGTAAAGAATTTCCTATACTTTAAATCGTTCTTTAAAAACCAAGCCATTATCTTCTTTACAGTTTTTGAAAAGTTAATGGCATGTGTTCAAAGTTGATAGGAGGGCCACAAGACTTAAAACCGAATACATGTACGAATGTACGACCATAAAAGTATCGACTTCGTGGTTTAAGGAAAGTATATACGCCATACGCAGATACAAATCTCTAATGTTTAACAGGCTTCCGTGAATCCATGATGGATAATAGTACAATACACGAAAACAAATTAATACTACGACTTTGCAAACAGTAATATAATAAATTAAGTTTATTATGGTTTACATTAATCTTATATTTGATGTCGATCTTAACTTCTCTTAACTTAACCCTTGAAACTCATGACATGGGTATTTGTAGCACAACATAAACGAGAAGAGCTCAGTCTGGAGTCTCTGGAGAGGAGAGCAACCTTGAATGTACATAGTAGACAGTATTAGACTATAAGTTAATAGTTTTTATGGTATAGTTAATGTCTGGAAGTGTTACATAGAGAAGGATGATTTCAGTCTATACGGGACATGCGGAATAATGAGAGATAAATGATGCACGGACCGTGGCATTGGGATGACGAGTAACGTGTGCTCACCGTATGCTCTTCGATGGTATTACATGATAACTGCAGTGAAATAAAAATGCATGGAGTAGAGAAATACTATTACTACGACCACCTCCATCCCCGCTCAACAGTCAACGTGTCCACAAAGCGTCGGTTTTGTGTTGTATTCTGGACTTGCCCTTCCGTTACTTCAACCCTACCAGTTACCGATTCACCGATAAATACTGATAGAAAAACACCTCACACTAGGAAATCTAGTAGTAAATAATAAGGGACGCGTGGGTACCTGTGCGGCTCAGCTTGTTCATTTCGTCTGAGAACACAATGACGATGCTTGAAAAGCCTTTCTTCCATATTACTCATGATTCATTTGTTAAGAAAAGAACATTTTAAGAATCACTTCCTTGATAATACCGATTCCCGTTATACCCCACTTTTGAGATATTGGAACATGTTTTCGGCAATCTTTTGTTACTTTGAAGAGTTTTTCACTCAAAAATAGTACAGCAAGATGTTTCTACCACCGAGAAAGCTGCGTCAGCAACATCAAGCTTGAAGTGCTTCATGTACACGTCCAATTCAATTTTCATTTCCTAGTTTCAGTTTTCAGTTCCCTTAAGCTGTCGAGTGTCCGCGTATTACAGTAAGAATAAGATGATTTCTTTGATTTTACATTGAATCATATAAATCGAAAGAATAACATCTTTTCAGATTAATGTTTTTACAAAGTGTAAAAGTTTATATGTTGCAGCTTGAAGTGCTTCATGTACACGTCCAATTCAATTTTCATTTCCTAGTTTCAGTTTTCAGTTCCCTTAAGCTGTCGAGTGTCCGCGTATTACAGTAATGTGTTTCGCCCATTATGTGCTTGCGCTTCATTAATCCTCCTGTTTACTTTTTATGTACCGTTATTTTTTATCCCAGCCACGTTCGGCTGTCATTGGAACCGTTTTTCATCAAATTCTAAATCAAAATTTTCTATCTACTGTGCTTAGATGATATACAACATTTGGAATATGTACTATAAGAACTCTGAAAGCAAAGCCAAATACTCTAATAGTCATAGTTCACAATAACGGTTTTTAAAATCCTTAAAACAGCAGGAGTACTAAAATAATGAAAAAACAAAAAAGGTGAAATTGTGTCCTTTGTGCATTCAATCCTGCAGCGCTGCAACATATAAACTTTTACACTTTGTAAAAACATTAATCTGAAAAGATGTTATTCTTTCGATTTATATGATTCAATGTAAAATCAAAGAAATCATCTTATTCTTTTTGATATTTGATGTTAGCATTTTGGATGCCGCTTTCAGAAGAGCCAAGCAATATTGGCTAGAGAATTGTACTCGCGAATGCAAACTGAAGGTATTATATTTGATTTGAATAGCAGGCACGTTTTGATGCTATCGAGCTGTATCACTGTAACATATCACACCCTACAGAAAAGCAGAAGATGAGACGCGAAACGGAAGCGTCATATTGAGACGTGTCACACTGGAGAATTTTCAACACGTTCCGCATACCAAAATCCAATCCATGCCGACGAAGGCAAAGAGAAGTTCACCAACAGTAGTCAAATCCAAACCAAGCGTACACAGGATGTCGTTGTCGCAAACCCGCCTCTCTTGCCCAGCTTTCACCACGTTCAACCAAACCCACTCTCTCGCGTCTTTCTCACCCTGTCGTTTTCCTATGCAAGAATTATTCGCAGTTTGACTCGACTTGCACGCAGTCATATTATTATTACCGTGGAACACGGTTCCCTCGGCTTATATTGATATTAAGATGGCATGGCCAAAGTCTTTCATGCCTCCGCCTCGCGTTTACCATGCACGTCGCCCATCTTCTCACAGGATGTATTCAAATGTAATGTAATATAAAATAATGTAAGAGCGGTGGATGGCAAAGAATATTTTTGGCAAGAACCAACCAACCGGCCGAGAAAAAGAGTGATAGAACCAGTGTAACATTTTTCTATATTGATTTTCAATAAATCTGACAAATCCCACCAGACCTCATCTTGTCACCTATCTACAACTTCACTACTTTTCCGCTGAGGTTATTTCACTTCATGTTAGCGTTCAAGAACTTATTGGAAATCGCAAAAGCAAATAACAACTCTGCATCGGATCAAGTGTTCACGTATTGTTTTTCCCTCGTATCCGAAATTTTCAAACAAACTTTAATCCTTGTGGAAGTCGGCTTTACACATGTTTATTATTTCCACCTAAAAATCATTTTTTAAGCTTTTCAAAAATATATAATAAACAACATCAGAGAGCCTATCTCATTATTAAATTAGGCCATCATTCTCAAAGGTAAGAGACTGCCATGAAGCGACCAACAGAGGCAGCATCAAATGATTCATCTTACTATTAATCCTTCGGCCTGGACCTGTAAGTGAAGTCCAACCTCAGAAGAGACGTTTGCAACACACGAGTCAGTTTAACAAGGCAACCTCACGGCACATGCACAGGCAAGCCACTCGCTTGCCCGAAGGCGGCAGGTGTTTCGAAAATGCTGTAAACATTCAAACAGTCGACTGTAACTCCACATCATAATATTCGAAGCATTATGCTCATAGCCACCACAATCGACACACAAGCACACGATCCATTCAAAGCTCCTTCTTTTTCCGGACTGGATCATGCAATGATGCAATGTGATGTGATAGAAGAGGTATTGAAACTTTTTCCTATACCATTTCCTACACCGCTTTCCGATGAGAGATTATTATAAGAAGACGATTGTTTAGAAAAGGATTCCGCTTTCAGATTTACTTTATACATTCGACTACTGTGAAACATGGATATTTTCTTCCTGTTCTCTCATCTCAAGATCTCAACCTACATTTTCATTTTTCAACTTTATATTATACTTTTGCTGTACAGTACAATTCTGGGAACGAGAAACCAAAGAAACTGAACGGCTTCTGGGCAATCTAGCATTTAATTATTTCACATTAGAGAACCGAAGGCAAAAGGCAAGAAACAAACGGTCAGATTGGATCGGTAATCGGTACTTTGATACCAATAAGTTAACTACTATACGTCTTTTTACCTTCACTGTTCAATCCACCAACCCTCTCAATTATTATTTTCAAATGAAATGGACTACTAATCAATAGCTAGAAACATTTCTCTCTAAAATGGTAAATGGTAACAAAACAAGATTTTTTTGCAGTACAGGCAAAAGGGTACACCCTTTTCATGCACTACATCATTGGGTCTTTAATTCAACCCTCTCATAGGAATTTTTTAAAATCTGGGTACAGATTTCTCGTTAACTCACGTCGCCTGCAACTCCAAGTACAAAATCAGTAAAGCGTGGCGTTGCACGACACAGGAACTCTAAGTCAATTATGACAGACATTTTATGCCAACATTCCCATAAAGACCGGTATGTGATTCATCAGGGCGGCAGACGTACGAGTGCACCCGGCGCCTTCAACCTGCATGATACGAAGACGAAACCACACAAAGACCTGGGTCAATGTAACCTTTCAACCAAACATACTTATCACATGGGAAAACTGCAACAGTTACACACCGGCAGGTGTGGAACACTTGAAAAATTCCTTTACACATCAAGAGGGACAGCAGGGAAGCGCCATCAAGATCACGATCACCCGTACTTATAAATTATATTCCACAAAAAACTATAAATTAACCATGCTTTTGATAATAAAAATAGTAAATAAATGTATAGAAAGTAGAAACGTAATAAAGTTACAGCGGATTTACTTTCATTTTCGATTACATAGTAGTTCAGCTATTCAACTACACCGATTTTTTCACGTCTCGATCAAACAACAACAAAGTGCTTCATTGGGCGCTGATACGGTAATTGCTTTTAGCGTCTGAAGAAATACGACTATATATCGCTGTAGCTTCCTCATTGAAAAGTCTATTTCTGCAACGGTGGATGTTTTTTCCAATGCGACTGAGAAATCCTACAAGTAAAGCAAAAGTATGCAGCTCTAGCAAAATCATTTCACTTACCCACTGTTGGCCGTCAACAGGATCGAGGCTCGGATCCAAACCCTGAAAATAAATAATCCAAACTAGAATTAAGAACCCTCTCTTCGAAAACACGAAATGAAAAAGACAAAGAACTTGGTTCATTCAGACAGACATGGAGAATCTTCTTCTTTCCTATATTATTACATGTGACGCTGTGAACTCTTCTTTGTGACTGGGTGACTAACAACAAAATCGTACTATTCTTGTTCCAGAATGAAATCTCATTTGAATTGCATTCTATGGTAAATCAATGCTCTTCACGAACGACGGCGCTTTCAGATTATATCACAAACCCTATAAATGAAAGATTGGAAGTTTCCCACAGTAAGTCAGTCATGCATCCCAACACTGTCTATTCTATCTTCTGGTTCTTGCACACAAAAGACGGACGAGAAAGGGATGAGCAGGAGCAGAGTGCTAATTAGGTGTAAACATCTGAGAGTCGTTTGACTCACTCACCATGCAAAATAAACGGAACAAAGGTATGTAAGTAATTGCTTCTAAACTTTACTTCTTGTTTCATTTAACTCTAAACCAATCTCTCTTCACGTCCTCTCAAAACTCTCCGTCACCGACGAACTTTAACTCGGAATCACTTTTCCTCTCGAAAAACATAATGACAAGCGACAGAAAACATCTCTTTTTCGCACAATATTTTCTCGGTTGTTTATCTCGGATGTTTTATGCTTAGCGCTATGAATAAGGATTAAGGAATTCAAACTAAACATAAACATAGTGCCGATGCTGGTCTTTCTTACGTCTAAACGAAACGACCCTCTCTCTTTAAAATAATTTTTTCCTTGTATTAATTGTTAATTCTCTCATAATATTATATACTCAATATACTCAATGCTCCTAACTGAAAACTCACTGTAATCCAATACCCAACTCAAAAATAAATTAAATCATAAAACCTAGAATGACGCAAATCCATTAAGTTGTACAGTATGCAAATGATTTCAATCTATAGTACTCTTTGATAGTTTCAGTCTCTTTTCTTACCATGCTTATTAATAGCAAATATATACAACAGCAATAAATACTGCTTTAAGTACAAACGATTGACAATCCTCACATACCACGGACTAACAAAAGCACTACGCATACCACTCTCGATTGGTCTTGCAACTCACAAAGGTATTTCAAGTTACTCACCGGGATGAGATCAAAAGATTATCATGTTTCAAAACAAGTGATCAACATTTTTACGAACTGGAGCAAAACTAGCTTTTTCAATCTAAAAATCGTACGACACACGCCATTGCTAATGTAAGATAGAAGAATGTCGTCAATGCCATGTGTAAACAATGTCACTCGCTCTGTTATCAGTCAATCGTAAACGAAAAGATTTGTTTCGCTTTTCTATCCAGTTGATAAAATAGTAATGTTCTATCGTCTATCGTTCTGTATAAACTCTATAAGATATCAAGGTTTCACTATCCTTGAAGTGGAAATAATATAATGTAAAATACTAGAAATGAGAAATCTATTCAATTTCAATACCAATCTCCTGTTCAAACCAAGCTCCAACAAACTATATAGCGTCTAGCGTGTGTGTACTCCGTACTTTGTACTGAGTATTTGGTATAGTGACACGATTCAAAATCAAATAAGAGTTAAGGACAAACCTCTTTTTTGCGTTTGACATTCCCTGGAACTTGTGGAGGTCCTGCTAATCTTCTGCCAGTAAATGGGAAATAAGGCGACGTTGGATCCGTAAAATTATCGTCCATCGTATAATTTGTTGAGTAGGAAGAGACCATTCCATTGTTATCGACTGGAGCGTACTGGGATGGATAGGAAGATTTCTCGACGGAAGCTGTTCAAAATACAGAATTATTTTCCAATTTACAATATTAGCAACTAGTGTAAACATTCACAGTTTACAGTTGAACAGTTGACCTATTGACGGGGCTAAATGGACATAACCAAACTCAATTATACTATTATGAGGACTAAGTACTTCATTTCGTCAATCGATGAAGAATGACAAACATATGCCGAGACAAATCACCAGCCAAATGTCAACAGAACAAACGATGAACGACGCCCATATCCAAAAGACACTATCCGCTGCAAAGGTTCTTCGCTCTTGTGCATTGGCTCTTAAAACGTGTCACTGATTATAAAATCAGAGTACAATACAAACTGTTGACTTAACTATTGTGCTTCATAAAATGTTATCACTCATCAACTCCTCAAGTAGAATCGTAAAAACATCATAATTCATAATAGAAAAACAATGAGAAAGCAACGCGACGCGATCATACGTGTTGACGACGAAGTCTTCTTAGGTCTTCGTAGACGATTATCTGAATTCGATTCCCAGATTATCAAGGGTATAATATTTAATAGCGTTTTGTCTAGAGTTGTAGAGTTACGCCCTAAAGAATAAAAGTGTCACGGACATCGGGTAATCAAAGTAGGAAATATAGTTACTTTATTTTGTTAGAGAATCTTAAAGTTAAAGATGATAGTTCCAAACAATTGCTACGTTGCTTTTCACAAACAAACTTCACAGATAAAAACATTATCACCTAATTGACGGTATATTTAACATCAAAGAAGATTAGCCGGTTTTATCAATTATAAAACGCACACACCCGGTCGACCCGGCTAGCTAAAACACCCAATAGTAGTCAATAAATGTCGATTCTTGTAAACATTTTCAAGACTTCAAATCGAATTCCATTGGGAAATGCAAAGTACGAAAATTGAGTAAGATAATTCGTATTAATTTTAGCAACGTATATTAGAAACAGATATGATACAAAAAAACGTTGTCTACAAGTGATCATCTTCGGTAAATCGAATATACAAATGTAAAGTGAGAATACAAATACTACTTTATCAGCTTTGCACAATTTAAATCCCACGTGCTCTTTACTTTCCCATGATTACTGATTACTGCATCCCGTTAGTGTTTGCAAAAGTTAGATAATTCATAATCAACGAGCGGTGTAACGGTGTAGATTAATACTCCACACAAAAACATCAACAAGTATTTTAGTAGAAGAAGATTACATGAATATTTAAATATAAAAGCGAATCGGGTTCATTGAGAAAGAATGCAAAAGTGACAAATCCACAACGAAACGACACATGAATGAGAAACCGCCTATTGGAGGAACGGAGGAAGTGACCAAAACCCTGACAGTCTGTGGTGAAAAGCCTCTTTGATTTCATTACCAGTGACTGTTTACACATGAATTAAATTTTGACATATTGAACACACCGAAAATAACAAAAGGATAAGAATTACTCACCCGGTTGTTTATTGGCAATCTTATTAAAACAATTTTGAAACACTTCGTAAAGGTGCATCGGCTCGTCGTCACTCGCAGCCATGATGATGTCCACGCCAGTCACTAAACGACTAAAGTCACCAATACACAATCCTTACACTGTGCAAAACTCACATCAAACAAAAGCACAAGGTAGAATCAATCGTAGAATAACATCAACTGACTCCCTGAGTCAACTCTCAAGCTTTGATGTCCAAGTTGGAAAAGTGGAATAAAAAAAATAATTCTTAACTATACACCGTCCATTAACTAAATGAACATTACACTGTAAATGGATTTTTAATTCCAACGTTCGTCGTCTGTCCGTTCAGTATAAAAATGGGCAAATGCAATTCTGTAATGCTATGTTTTGTGGAGAGATGAGACGTTGAATGAAGAACCTTTATAGCAGCCAAATAGACAGAAAAACACAAAGCCAAAAGCACTGCTGTTGCTGCTGCTTCCACTCAAAGAGGCAAACTGTGATGAACTCAAGCTGCAGGAGCCAAAATCCACCATCACTTGAGTCAACCTCTCGCCTTCCTAGTGTTCCTAGCCCACCACACAACTTTGCATCTTTTCCTCCACGATCTCATCCCTTTCGCTAAGCCATTTCTACTTTCTTCCAATGAGATCCTATTTGGTCTGTACTCTCAGTACTCTGTACGTTATACCTTAGCGGCACGGCACACAGGCACACACTCCACCAACCAAAATTTTCTGGCTTGGACCTCCAGCCAAAAGACTACTCTCGATTCTCCGGGTGTTACGAGGCACGATAGCACTTGTAAATGTAATACGAAATCCTTTGCCTTTCCCTATTGCAATCTGCCTGCCCTATAGTTTTTAGGGATATTGGATGAAGTGTGTCTGTCTGACGGTCCCATGGAAAAGTCCTATGCAATCCATGCTTTCCTTTTGCTTCAGAGATCTTTCAGTTCTCAGTGTGCGCAACGCTTTTGTATCATCTATACTTTAGTTGGCGTTTGTTTCTTGTCTCCTTTACTCGCATTGGCATGGTCCGTTCATGATGCGATGGTCCTTTTTAGTTTACATCTTCCGTCTAGTCTACAAAGTCTACTCAATGCACATCACAAGAACACATCTTTGTTGAACCTCTCTGGATGAAGTTTCTCGAATGCGCTCTTCTCCGCTTCCCAGCTGTTCATATTTTCAGACGTTTTTTTTCATATTTTTTTCTTCATTAGTTAGGACGAGGTGAGCACGTCAATACAGATAATAGGTTCACTCCCCGGCTTTTTGACGATGTCTTTCTTACCTGAGTTGTTTGGAGACTGTTACGATTACGATTGAGAGGCTGACTGAGACTTGAGACGTTCGTTCTCACTCAGTTGCAGAGAAAGATGTGGTATGGTGTAGCGCTGGGTAGGGTACAAAAGGCCGAAGCGGAATGGGTGATTTTCATGAGATGCACCATGCAACTTCAAGACTAATGAACAAGTACCCATAATCTGGTCAAGTTGAAGGAAAACAACCTTGGGTTTTATCTTTCAAACGACCAATCAACTAAAATTTTTACACCCATTTTGCAGATATGAAGACTTTACATTTTACTGTACGTCATGTCATATACTATATACAAGGTCTGTCTAACTACTACTTGTAATACATTGACTCATATAATAAGTAATTGTATGCAAAAACAAAAACAATAAGCATCTGCCTCTTGAGCATGAGCTTGATCGAAAGTCAAAACATAAGAATAACATTACAAAATGTAAGAGAAAGAACTTGAACAGGGTAATTTGACACCTCCAGTCAGTTATAACTGACTGTGGTTGTCAAGGTACCCTGGAACTTGAATTTCTACTAGAAAAGTCATACAAACAGGAACATTTTATCTTAAATCTTAGCCAATACAATCGAATCATATTATTCTTCATTGACATGAAATTGGTCGCTTAACGACGATGACGTCGGTTCCGATCCCGCGACCGCGATCGACTTCTGGATCTGGAGCGGGTTCTCTTACGACGGCGGTCAGAGTCACGATCACGACGAGTCCGGTTATTGTAACCTCTAGAGCGAGATCTGGACCTGGATTTACTTGGCATACGACGCCTTCGGTCTCGATTACGGTCACCGTCACGTGAACGAGAGTTATTTCTGCTGCTTTGATTTCGTCCAGAATTTCGGCGGGCTCTTTTATCGCCACTTCTGGTTCGTTCTCGAGATCTACGCTTTTCCTGTGTGAGTTTTGAATTTGATACATTCATTGTAGGACGCTGAGAGGCATCTTCCTTAACTGGAGATGGAGATGGTATTTTCTGAGCAACCACACTTTTACGGGGTTTCTTACTGTTGTCATCATCGTCCGAAGAACTTTCCTCCCATTCTTTCAACCGTTTACGCAGAAGTTCCCTTCTAAGTCGCAATTCCTCTTCGTCATTATCAGCCAAGTCAGGGGAACGTTTATTTTCATCTTCAACGTTACTTCGCTTCGATACATTACCATGTTTGTGTTTGTAGACCTCCCGCTCATATTTTGAAGACCGCTTTGAATCATCATGTTTTTCTTGTTCGTCCTCAATATCACTACCGAAATCACTACGTGAACGTTTCCTGTACAGATGTTGATAGTACACGACTTTGTCGTTATCTTCTGTACCACCCGAAATTTGAATCTGATTGGTAAGTTCTTTAACTACTTTTTCCGCTGCAGATTCTTCTTCTTGTCTTAATTTGCTCTGCTCTTGTAATTGCTCTCGCTCACGCTCTTCATGACGTCTCTGGCGTTCATCTTGTCGACGACGAACTTCTTCGTCGTGTACTTTACGAACTTTTTCTTTTTCCTGTGTATCATTTAATTTATAACTGTTAGATACATACAGTGCACAAATACTACCTCATATTCTTAATCTGTAACTGAACTATTAAGGCCGTACCACAAATTCTTTCATCGAAATTGTTTTCTTTTGCTCTGCCTTCCAATGCGGTGGAGTTTTGCTTCTGGAACGACTCGAAGATCCAGCCCGAAAGCACTATTGCATACAACGCCCTTTAAAATTTTCACTCTTTCACAAATATGTTATAGTTCTTAACACAGTATTATCAACTTACAATACGACCACGACCCTTAATTTTTTTCCCGTTTACGGACCCTTGGTTTACTCTCCCATAAGTTCCATAGGAGGATTGAGTCCAGCGATTTCGATCACGATTATTGAACCGATCATGGTCATTGTTTTAAACGGCCTCTATCGCGGTTGCGACTACGACTTCGACTTCTGCTTCTATTTCCATCATCAGTGCGATCCCGTTTCTTATCGGTATCCTTATTGGTATCGCTTTTACGCAAAAGAAATCTATTTGATGGAACTTCTGGAATTTCATCTTCCTCGATTTTAGTTGATGGTGCCAACGGATGCGGTACTCCCCTATAATCAGTTACCTCGATAAATAAAATTGAATTCCATACAAATAATTCGTAAATCAGTAATCAGTAACTCACTCGTCGTGTTTGGCAGCTTTCCTATCGTCATCATCCTCAGAACTGTCTGTTATTTCTCCAGATTCCGAAGCTTGGGATGACTCTACTTTTTTCTCAGTTCTGCTTTTCCTTCGCGTTTCTTTTTTCGCCTTTTTCTCTTTTTTATCTATAAATACCAAACAATTTTATAGAAATGGTTTATAAAGTAGCAGTAGTTTCTCTATTAAGTAGCGACAAAGATCCGTACGTTTTTTCTTCTCCTTGCGTAAAAGTACTAATTCACCACAGTTAGAAATCCGGACATCTTGTAGAGGTCGTGATTTACGATCCACTGGCAAAGATTCCACTTGTTCGACAATTCCTTGCCCACTGACAACGCGACCAAATACCACGTGGATACTGCAAAATAAATACAGTTAATTGAATTTCAAGTAAAGAATATGCTTTAATATAAAATCATGAGGAGAAGACACTAGTGCTTACCCATTAAGATGTGGAGCCGGTTGGGTAAGTCTACAGCACAAGAAGATACAAAAACATCGTTTAGAACAGGGCCAAAAGATTCACTTTCACACAGTCATTAAAGAATCCTCACCAATTTGCTACAGAAGATTAAAATTAAATACTCGACTGAATTTACATAAAAACTAATGGTCATTTTGGTCGTCCAATGTTCCTACAGTGCTACAGTAGACAATTGAATATTAGGAGATTATAGGACAATAGGACTCAGGGCTCAAGCCGTAAATAATGTTTCATTTGTTAACCGTGTTATGAGTTTAACATCGAAGGCACGATGGCATTGGCAAGGAGTGTCATGTGTCATCAATTCAAAATTAAAATATATTCGTTCAACTTTTCAACTTACATAAAAAACTGTGACCCGTTAGTAGCTGGCCCACGGTTAGCCATGGACAACAAAAATGGTTCATCGTGTTCCAATTCGAAATTCTCATCTGAAAATATGAAAAAGGTCGATGATTAGATGAAAAAAGTGGCAACCAATCTCATCTCAGAATTACTAAAATACAAAATCATACCATCAAATGTTCCTCCATAAATGGATTCACCTCCCGTGCCATTGAAATTACAAAAATCGCCTCCTTGAACCATAAAATCCTTGATGACACGATGGAAAACAGTCCCTTTGTAATGTAATGGCTTTCCAGTTGTCTCCCCAGTTCCTTTGTCACCTGCACACAAAGCTCGAAAATTCTCTGCCGTTTTCGGTGTCACATTTGTAAACAATTCAAAAACAATTCGTCCGGCAGGCACTCCTCCAATTTCGACATCAAAGAAACATCGAGGAAGAATGTCTTCTCCACCACCACCACCCTTCGGATCCTCGTCATCTGATCCAACCGTCATTTTAAACCTATTATAAAGACAGCATAAAAAATTCCATATAATATTCAAAATTCAACCAATAGTAATTTTTCTCACCACTACAAGATACCAAAACCTAAAAACCAAATACAGCAGTATAATACTAAAACAAATAAAATTCTGAAAAACAACTAAAGCTATCCTTCACTCCCTCCAAAATGCTCAAACAAAGAAAAGATAATCATCGGTCTTCATCAATAACACCAACAACGATTATTATGAAATTCATTAATAACAATATGCTATACTGAAAACACTAAACTTAACTGCTTACCCTTTAATCTGTTTTTTAAAAGGTTTGAAAACAAGTCCGCAGCGTCCGGTCGTAAATCGTAACTTATTTTCTGTGCAACTCGGCCGGTTCGTTTACGATGGGTTTCACTAGGACATAGGAGTGATAGGAGAGCGAGGAGCGCGAGCGTTGGAGGTTGGAGAGTTGAATTGCAGTTTCAGTTGCCTTTGCCTTGCAATTGCAAGTTGAACAAGGCATGGCCGTAAATGGGCAAGGGTTTCGTTCATTTACGCAATACATCGACTCAACGCGACGCAACATTTAAAAATCAAATGTGATTGGTACGGAAGGTAGCAGCCAACACTCAAACAAAACTCACTCTTTCTCTTTATTTTTGACAACTTGTGGTTGTTCTTCTTTCTACATTCATAGACTCTACAATTTTTCTGTTTGATAAATCTTAAAACGTATTTAATCATATTAGCTAAGCTGGACGAAGATTATACTGTACAATAGGTATTATTTCCTGAATTGCGTCTATTACTCATTACTACATTACATTATTGTTTCCCATTAGTGGACTTTAACGTTAACCTTTTGATAAAGTTGTACAGGGATTGATAGCAGATCGCAGATCAGTGCTGGATGTTGAGGCGAGACCCGGCCCGTCATATTGTAGAAAGTCAAAACAGTCAAAAGCATCAGCATGGACGACACCGAGAGTACAAGTAAAATGGAAATTGAGGAAACTAATAATTCAACGGGATTGAACGATCTTCCAGACGAAATTCTTGAGAATATATTCTCAAGGATCTCTCATTACGATGATTTGGAAAATGTCAAGATTACTTGTAAACGCTGGAATACTATTGCGAAAAGTATGCACATGCACGCATTGCATTATCAAATTATCATTCATACATTGATTATTATAAATGAAATGAATTCTTAAAAGTTTTATTGTTAAAAACCAGATGTGATTACCAGCATTCAAAACAACTTCGATCAGGCACTAAAGGATGGCACATTGCAGTGTGAAATTCGGCGACCTACAATCAATGAACATGGGCGCATTGTTGGTTCTTGGATTATTGAGAGATTTGGTCACATGTGCTGCTATTATGGTACATTCATTGTTATTTCTTTAGAAAAGGTTTTCATGTCACTGATTTCGTGAGGTTTGCTGATTTCACTGTTTTATGTTCGTACGTTTAGATAAGATAATGTATGTGGTTGGAGGAACAACCCACACACCAACAACGTTTAATGACATGTGGCGTTTTCATTTGGACACCCGTCAGTGGTCAAGATGCATCGGAGCCGGACAATACCCTTCTCCGAAGGCTCTTGGTACCTTGGTCTCGTACACAGATAAACTAGTGCTCTTTGGTGGTTGGTCCCACCCTTCTCCATATCCCATAATGCAGGTTGGTACTGTTTTTACAAAACTTTTGACATCATAGTCATCAAATCCCAAGTATATCAATGGCAAAGAGCTTGAATGATTTCTGATGACAATCACAAATCACATAGCCTTGGCGTATTTTCGATGAGCTTCATATTTTCGACGTCCCCACAAGTCGGTGGTCTCACATCATATCTACAAATAGTCCTCCACCTAGTGCCGGTCACTCTGCTTCTGTTCATGGCGATAAAATGGTTATCTTTGGAGGAAGAACTTTCAATCAACAAGAGCAGTCATATCCGATGTGAGTCAAAAAATATTATTTTGTTAGTGTCGCATAAAACTCCTTTTTAGCATTCGTCTTATGAGTTCTTATTTCTGAATCTAATATTATCCGTAGTTCTAATTCAACATGGGTCTTTGACTTCGAGGTGTCTGAATGGTTTCCCATGTTAACCAACGAAGGTCCTCAAGTCCGTTACGGGCAAACTCAAATATCTATTGATGATAAGCATTTGCTGATCATTGGAGGTTGTGGTGGGCCCAATCAGATATTTTCGGATGTTTGGCTGCTTAAAATGACGGCATCAGGTCCAGGAGACTACATTGGCGAATGGAAGCGGATAATCGTGGATTCCAGTAGTGGACCCATTCCGAATGATTTTCATTACTCTGGCTGCAAAGTAAAGAAGACCTATTTTTGCAACGCTATTATTTTAGAAGAATTTATATGGGAAATAATATTAATATTATTCGTGTTTCAGGTTGGTAATAACGTTGTATTTTGTGAGCGTTCATCTCCGGTATCGCCATTTTTGGCCTTTCTTCACTTCGATTCTACAGCTTGTCTTCCTCCAGATCATAACAATTTAGTATTTGAAGCTGCATCCCGTAATCAAGGTGCCTTCCATGGTCGTTGCTCATCTGGTCTTCGACAGCCTGGCAGTGCTACTGGTGTCATGCCGATTTACTCATTAGACATTTCCGAGGTTGGTAACGCTGTCCCCTGGTCTGTTAGTAATTCGTGTAGTTGAGAAACATGGTAATCATCTTAACATTCATAGTACAAAACATTAAATGTAATTGATGCTTTATTTAGGTGGTGTCCGCGGGCACCGTGAAATGGTGCAAGGAACCTGAAAGTCTTTCTAGACTGCGTCCAAATGAAAGGTTGTTATACTCTATGGTTGCTGGTAGAGGAGAATTAGTGCTTTTTGGAGGATTCTACAAACAACCTAATGGAACTCGTTGTAGAGTTTCTAATGATGTTTTCATATTGAAAACAGCACACAAGAGTTACTAACATTATGCGTGATGGTGATGAAGATGATCAAAAAGTCTCAAAATGTCTGTATTCAAAAGGTGTTGCTTAAATGGGCTTAAGTGTCTTGTCCTTGCTTTCTTGTTTCGTATATTGTATCATTTTGTGTACCTCAATAAAGTCTTGCTGTCAATGCAGTTAGTCGTCTAGTCGCCACATTTCAAAACAATGCATCGGAGTTTACAGTTTAAGGCTAAAGCATAAATGTCTGTTGTACACTTTCCGGTTTTCATGACCAACGACCACACACGTACACACAGGTCGAATATAAAACCATATAAAATAAAGATACGAGGTGGATTAAGGGAACAAACAGTAATATTATCGCATCAACTCGTGTTTGTTTATATTTGTTTCATATTGTAAAAGTCTCTACAAAGGCGTTTTGATGCACACAAATAAGAAATATTAAGAAATCATGGAAAAGTTCATAAAATCGGAGGCTTCAATAATTGTTCTGGAATCTTACCGGTAGTTCCGTTAGGTCCGTTCACCTTCTCAGATTCATTATCATGTCAATATATTGGCGTCGACATGTCGTGTCGTACTCTGAAATGTTTTTAGGATGAGCAGAAAGTACTCAAACAATGAAACATAACAGTAGAGTGTGCTCCAGGCCATCAGTACAAGTAGAGAAAGTTCAGGTGCATGAACTTGAACAAAGGAGTAAGAATGTTTGGAAGTGCCCTAAAAATAGATATATTACGGAACTCAGACCTTCCGTGACAAGTAACAAGTCAAACCGCATAGTCCCATGCCCTTGGTTTTTCATGGATCTACGGGATGTTATAAAAGGAATTTTCATCGCCCCTTGGACTCAGTTCCGGAAAAGTCGACGGGGCGATACGAACACTATTTTTTCAATTCGATTTCAATCCCTTGAGTTTTTCGGTAAAATTAAGATTGTCTTTCAGCAGTGTCTGAAGACAAGATGGGTATTTACCCCGTAGTTCTTTTGGCTTTGGCCGTGACTGGGTCTCATGGACAATATTACAGGCGGCCGTTACCAGCAAATTCAGTCAACATTGTACAATCGAGTGCAAGCCATACATTTAGCCATGAAGCAGTAACTCCTCAAAAAATTGTGACGGGTTGCGAAGGGACTCAATATCAAGACGGAGAAACAAAAACACTTTTCTATGTAATTGACGCAACAGGAGAAAAGAAGTACGTCCATCCAGGTTCATCCCTTAAGATCATGTTCCCGAGTCCTCAAGGCTTTCCAGCTTTGACCCGCACACAGAACGTTTGGATGTACGAAATGTGCTTCCCTAGCCCTTGCGGTCATTTCCCATGCGGAACAACTGTTGGTCCTTTGAACTGGGCCTATTTTGCCCCCTCGGATCCACAACAAGCTTGTAAGAAATCTAAACCACTAACCCTTACAGTACTAAGCTCAATTTTACATTGTTAGTATGCCAATTTGATTGTATTTTGTCACTTTCAGCAACTTCTACCGTTAATGCAAACGCAAATGGGTACAACAACGGATATTTTGGAAGCAGTTCCGGAGCCCTGTCCATGGGAGGGAGCGGAGGATTCTTTGTCACCAACACTCCTGATGACGGTAGTTCTAGTTCCAGTTCCAGTAGCAGTGATAGTAGCAGCGACAGCAGCAGTAGTAGTCAAAGTTCAGGTGGAACTGACGGATCTTCCTCGTCACAAAGCTCCTCAGCTTCAAATTCGACTGCTTCGAGCTCTTCCCAATCCTCATCCACTAGTGATGGTGGTAGCAGCTCATCTCAATCGAGCAGTTGAATCTGAATCAGCATCTCAATCGCAGTCATCATCAACATCTGGCAGTGGAGGAAGTGGCTCTGGAAGCAGCTCTGGCAGCAGTTCTGGAAGCAGCTCCGGAAGTAGCTCTGGAAGCAGTTCTGGAAGCAGCACTGGGAGCAGTTCTGGAAGCAGTTCTGGAAGCAGCTCTGGAAGCAGCTCTGGAAGCAGCTCTGGAAGCAGTTCGGGAAGTAGCTCTGGAAGCAGTTCGGGAAGCAGCTCTGGAAGCAGTTCTGGAAGTAGTTCCGGAAGCAGTTCCGGAAGCAGCAGCAGCAGCAACAGCAGCAGCAGTTCCAATAGCACCTCATCATCGTCGTCATCGTCTACGAGCAGCGGAGGCTGTCCGAATGCTAACAGTACCAGTAAGTTTGACCTCACATGACACTGTTTTGCCCTCATTTGCATGCTATAATAACTGTTCCATTGACAAAACATATTTTAATTGCAGCGAACGGAACTATCACGACTCCACCGGATACAACTAACACGACCACTGGCACAAACACTACAACTGGATCTTCCACAAACACGACAACTGGATCTTCAACGAACACGACAACTGGAACTGGAACAAACACTACCAACACTACGCCTCCAACTAACACTACAACTAGTAAGTGTCGAATTGTCGAGCAATTTTTCTCTGTATTTCATTATTTCATTATAGATATAATAGAGCCCATTATCTACAAATTCCATGTGTTCTTGTTTACAGCTCCAGTTTGCAACTGCACTGCAACCAATGGTGGTGCTAGCTCTAATTCATCCGCATCATCCAATAGCTCAAGTTCCAGTTCAAGTAGCAGTTCATCCTCATCCTCATCGTCTTCGTCATCCTCGTCCTCGTCATCGTCTTCATCAAGTGGCACTTCATGTACGCAAACTCCTCAGCCAACTTGCGATTGTTGTCAGTACTGTCCTAACAATAACAAAACATCCCCGTCCACGACTGAATTCCTTCAAGCATTACTTCAAAA